>MU771883.1:7792-35039 GCA_026770625.1 Nicotiana glauca | reverse complement strand
GTTTCCGGGTTTTGGGAAAAGTTGTTAGCTTCGAAAATTGTTATGGTATGTGCCAAGCGGCACCTTAAACACCATTTTTATTTCACTGGTTCAGTTTATTTATTTTCTTCCGAAATTATGATTTATCTTCCGCATTGTTAGGCTTACCTAGTCGTCGGAACTAGGTGCCATCACGACATATTCATGGAGGGTGAACTGGGGCCGTGACACCATCACGTTAGCGTTAGGGCACTTGACAGATAGGTAAACACATATCAGGGATGCAATGCACCTAGGCAGTTAATCCTTTCTATCATACATTTGCTTCAGTTACGTGCGTCATTCCGGCTTCTTATAATTTCTCTCCCAACCTTTCCTTTTTTGCTCTTTTCTTTTTGTTTTTATTCTTCCTTTTTTTTTCTTTTCTTTTTAGTGGTGGTGGTCGAATCTTATGTGGATTGCCTACGTATCATGTCGCCGCATGAATTAGACCGTGCGTAGTTCGGGCAAATGAAAGATAAACAACAATGAAACATGTTTTGGAATTTTCAATTTTCATAATAAAACACACTTTGATTTCAATGATTAAAAAAACTGACAAACTTAGACTGAACTAACAGACTCATGTGAAAGACGAGATACAAACTTGAACATTAAACAACCCACATACTCTAATCAAAAGAAATACAAATTAAAAAAGCAGACTGACAGATTCCTTCCCATATATGCCAATTTTAACCAAATGGCTATTTTTTACAAACGTGGCCCCTTCTCAATTTCACATGAATTTTGAGTCCGGGAATGATTATTCTACAAACTTGTCTGTTCTTTTACGAAAATAGCCTTTCAACAACTGAAAGATACTCTAAGACTATCTCAGCAAGAACGGTTTAATACACTGTCGAAGCTGGCTCGGCTTATGTTGACCAAAAATCCAAATGGTATTCACTTGCCCACTCCGGGACGAAGATTTTAAGGCTGTGTGGGTCAACCGACTCGAATCTAAAAAATGACCATAGGTGGCTATTTATGCAAAATCAGCCTTCCGGCGTCCCTTTCGGGAACATTCGGCTACATTTGACAAAAGCGGCATCACCCGACTTATTTATGACTCTTTTCTTGCTTTTCAAGATAGAAAACCCGATATTTGCAAATACGGCCTTTCAGCACCTCGGGAACGAAGATTCTAAGGCTGTGTAGGTTAATCGACCGAAAATCTAAAAATGACCAATGGTGGCCGTTTATGCAAAGTCAGCCTTCCGGCATCTCTTTCGGGAATATTCGGCTATATTTGACAAAGGCGGCACCACCCGACTTATTTATGGCAAGAATTAAAAATTTGACATTTTTATTTTTATGATTATTATTATTATTATTATTATTTTGCAAAAGGGGAGGTTGGACCTGATGAAGGTTGCCTACGTATCTCATATCCGGTGAGAATCAAACCAGCGTAGTTCGGGCAAGGAAATTAACCATTTTTGAAAACAAGACTCTTTTTCATCGACAAATACACTATTTCAGAAAACAATACTCTTTTTGTATTTTTCTTTTTTTTTTCCAACAAACTAATGAAACTCTTTAGTTTTTTTTTCTCTTAACCAATAAAACACACCATATTTTGAAAACAAAATTTCTTTTCCTTTTTTTTTCATTTTCTCAAAAATTCGGTAGAGCTTCGACATTATTTTGACATTGGTTTATTTTTCTAAAAATAGTTATCTCTCTACATTGTTATTTTTCTCTTTTTTCTTTTTCCACAAATTTCCAATATTCCCGATTTTCAGAAGCCGGTCAGCATGCCAGTCTGAAGCAAATAAATGCGTAAAACAAACAAGATGTAACAGGATGGTCTCTTTCATTTTAGGTTACCAGTCCTAGACGGACGCAACTCCTGTGTTGAGTCCCCTAAGTCAAATGCAACATGATGCAAATAAGCGTTCCTACTAGGGATCCGGCATGAAGTCAAGTTATTCTAGGTTCAAAACCTGGGTATGTGTTCTAAACAGTGTACCCGAGCGGACAACTCGAGTTGAGGAGCGGGATACGTACCGGGGACTCGCGGGATCGTCCGGCTTTGTAACTTATCTGACCTCTTTCTTATTTCAGGGTATGACACTAACATAATAGGGAGTCTCAACCAGTAAGCACATCCCCGGAGATAAGAAAAGATGGTTTTGGCACAGTTTATATATACAGTTCAAATAATATCAAAGCGGTTAAAGCATTTAGCATATTTAGCATGAAACATGTAGGAAAATCAGATAAAGCCAAATACAACAATTATTCTAAGCTCAAATTCTTAAACCCTGAACCGAAGTTCTGGGTTTGTATTATCCCCAGCAGAGTCGCCAGAGCTGTCACACCTCTTTTTTGCACTACTACACCCCGTGAAGGGTGTAATAAAGGGAGTTTTTTCAATTAAAGAACATTCCAAACAAGATTTGTTTATTAAGAGATTCAGAGTCGCCACTTGGGATATTTATGGTGTCCTAAGTCACCGGTTTGAATACCAAATCGAGGAGAATATTGACTCTGTATTACAGTCTGCGAACCAGAAATCCGGACAAGGAGTTCTGTTAACCTGGGAGAAGGTGTTAGGCATTCCCGAGTTCCGTGGTTCTAGCACGGTCGCTCAACTGTCATATTTAGCTTAGTTATCTGATTTTATTACATGATGAACCTATGTGCTAATTTTACTTTTAAACCGCTTTATTTAATATTTTTAATGAGAATTACAACGTCGTGAAAACACAACTTAAACCATGTCACATCAATGTACCCGTGGTTGTTGACATATTTTAACTTCGTTGAGATTTGGATTTGGGTTACATAAATGTGCATCCGAATTTAGGGAGGTAATATTATTAAATACACTCCTAAAGAGACTAGCGCGCTATTATTTTGGGGAAGGCCGTAAAATTCGCTAAATGGCCCCTCCCGCAATCCACTTGAAAATTTTAAGCAATTATTATAACCATTTATTGAGGGCCCCGCAATTTATGCATTTTATTTGTTGAGGCTCATCTCATTTTTTATTCAAAAATATCCTAAGGTGACTATGATTTTTTTATCTATTTTGTCTCTAAAAGAAATAAAGAAAAAGTCCTAATCAATAGATTTTGATAGCTGATAGGAAAATAAAGAAAGTTATTACCAATTACTCTACGCGAAATGGTAATGCGTAATGTGATACAAATTTTAACTAGCATGCTACCAACTAAATGGTAAGCATCCGATTCTACGAACCTCTCAATAAAATGAACATTTATTTTCTGATTTTTCCATATCTCGTTTCTCCTGTCAATTAGATTGATAACGCTTATTCGTGCGCAGCTTATTAAGCTAGGACAAGTGATTAGGGGAAGGCCACAACTAATAAGGCGACTAATTGTTGTATCACAAAACTAGTTCGAAAAATTCGTTATTGGATACGAGATTAGCTATTTTGAACTCACTGCTTTTGTCTTAACAATTAATTAACACAAACTTTTAACTATAAACCAAATCAAGCCAACACTAATGTCTACAAAATTCATAGGCTAACGAGAAAGCATCAACTTAGTCTTACAATCCATATGTAAAAACAGTCTAAAGTTTACACAGAGCAAATCAACATTTTAACTATACGAACAACTACGTCCAATATTTATTTAACTATACTAGTATGTAACAATTCAGCAGGCAGACTTCAAGATTAAATGAGTAAGCAATTTCATTCCAGTTTCGAGCTCGGAGTTACAGCAATTTTGATGTGTACCTGGATGTCGAAAACACAACAACAAGAAGAAGAAAGAGATCAGCAGCAGTAACACAGCAAATCACAGCAACAACCCAGCAGATAACCCCAAAATTAGCTTGAAGAAACCAGTTTTAACTTTAGAATACCCAGCAAATACTTGAAAATGTCAACAGACCCATGCTCGTACCAAAAACCAGTTTGATTGAACCCAAAACTACTTGAAATTATCCTAATTCACCTCTGAAATTCCAATAGCTAGATTTTGAACCAAAAGATGTGAATGAATCGACTAAAATTTAGGATTATTCTACAACCCCCAATGAAACAGTAAACTTAATATTTATGTCTATACTCTCAGCGTATAATTAGTGATTTCCAAAGTATTTTCCTCTCTTTCTTCACTGGACGCTCAAAAACTGATAAAAAAAAGGATCCCCTCTTCTGTCCAAACTCCCAGCATTTATAGCCAAAAAAAGACCCTTTATCACTATTGGGACACTTAAATTATTAGGAAAACATTTTGCCCATGATATTCCCTTATAGCCCCACTACTATGTGTCTTGTTCCATTTGTTTTATTCAAAGGCATGGTGTTGCTTATAGTATTCAATTACTCCCCTATGCTATTATGTTTCCCAACCCAGCAAGTATTAAACAATACATTAGTTTAATGTTATATTAGTACTTAGTGGACAAAACACTCAAATTAAACAAATCTTCAAGTTTTCAATTCCCAGACTACCCCTGAATCTACTGTAAACTACTGAACACAACCCTGAAGCCCCTGTGATTTCTATCCTACCCTAAACCCTTTAATCTATACTACGTATTTCAGCTATAGCCAATTCAATTCGAATTCAATTAACCGTTCAAACTAGAACTTAAGTCAGATCAAATGGTATCAACATAAAAACAATGATTTAGGACAAACTCTATTGAACTACCCAGAGCAATTTTGACTGATACAGATACATGGGGATAGACTAACCACATTTGAAACAAATTACATTTCTACATCAAACCTAAAAAAAAGATCGATGGAACACTGTAAATACACTGAACGAAAAATAGACTGAATTCATAAGCAAAATGATAGACAATAATAAATAAAACACTTTGAACTAACAGTAATAGAGAGCAATTACGGGAATAGCTAAAACTTGCTAACACTAACTGATTCGAATCATTCAGAAAACAAAGAAGAGATACAATACAGAGTAAGCACAAAAACATTCGAACTTAAACAAAATAAGAAAGGAGTAGAGGATGAATTTACTGAACAAAACTAAATAGAAAAAGAAAAAATAAAGCGAAAACCTACCAATTAAACGGGGCCTGGGTTCAAACTTCCGATGCCTTTTGGACTTGGGGCCAAGATGGACCCTAGTCGAGTGTTCTCGAACGAGAGCACTCGACTAAGGTCTATTTTGACCTCAGTCTCTGAGCCAACTTCAAACCATTACTCGACAACCTTTGTTCGAGACTCACCAACAGCATTCGAGGGAAGCGGGCTAGGGATAAAGGAAGAGGGAGTCATGGTGGTCAACTGGTGTTGATTTGGGACAGTTTAGGGTTTGCGCTGCCACCAAGGATTTTTAGGTCGGCGCTAGGGTTCATGAGGTTAAATTTTCAATCGAAGCGTCCCGGGGTGATTCGAAGGAAACCAACGACCTTTGAGTGAAGAGGGAGGTCCAGGGGTGGCATGGTGTTAATTTGGTGGCCATCGGACAAACTAGGGTTGGGGCCTGATTCTTCGATTGAATATTAAAGAGCCTGGTTGGGATTCAAAGATGATGGAGTGGAGATTTGGAATGGAGAGGTTGAGGTGAATAAGTAGTGTAAATTTGGGAGGGGTTGGACAACCTAAGTCGCCGTGAGGTGATTTCGGTGGGCGGAGCTCCGTGGTTGAAGGCGACGTTGTAAAGCCCCAGAAAATTTTGCTTAGTAATTTAAGATTTCGTGGTGCCAAGGTAGGCCAAATAGTTTATCTTGCGTGCAAATGAGGATTATGATATAATGTATATCAATTGGATACGTTAATATGCGTGTAAGTCATATTAGAAGTGAATTGGGGTCTAAGGAGAGGCCTAAGTCTAAGCCAAGTTGTAAATTTTCAAATTAGACGAAAGTTATAAATGAGTGCGCACAAGAACTCACTTTGAACGATCATATATCTTGTGATATGAGGATTTGTGTGATGCAAAACCTATCAAATTAAAGCCCTTTGAGTTTAGTTTCCAACCCATCAAACCGTTCATCAATTGAAGATTTCTACAAGAAGTTATGATCTTTTTACTAAATGGTGACAGAACAGCTACGCGAGTCTATGTAGCCTACGCACCATTGCATAGGCAAAATTAGCATGAAAGTGATGGGAGGGGTAAGTTGCGTAGCCAATCTGCGTAGGCTAGGCAGCCAGCCTACGCAGCTCATTTTCTATAAATAATGGGTGGATCGGGGAGAGAGAAAAAGATGACAGTTTTGGGTTAAGTTTTGGATTCTAGAGAGAAGGTGGAGCACCGTCAACCCAAATACACATCAAATATAAGTTTTATGATATTTTTATAGTGGGTTAACACTATTCAATGGTAATATTAACATCTACATGGATTGAAATTCATAGGAATTGCTCTAATCGTCAAGAATCATTCAAAAGGGTTCAAGTTAGGGTTTGGTCTACAAGAGGTAATCCTACACCTTAGACTTACATATATGTAGTTATTATGGAATTATGAGTAGGAATCATGTATTTCAACTTATAGTATGGTGATTGGAGATCATAAATTCCCAATTTAAATACATGAACATGGTAGGGATTTAAGGTGTTTATTTGATGGAATTTTGTTGGTTTGAGTGTGAATGGTTGATCACACGTGTGATGTTAGGAGTATAAATTGTTAAAGAATAATAGTGGGATAAATTGTTGGTTAATGGTGATAGTTGGAGGAACCAATACTATAGTTATGTGGTGTAAATATCTATGCCTACAAGATGATTGATAATAGGCCTAAATGGCATAAGTTATCGGATTTAGTACTAATATTGGTCCCATTGAATGTTGTATTGTAGATTGAAGTTGCTTAAGTATATTGGATCATTGTAGTATCGTTAAGGGGCGAAATGAGGTATGTTTGGCTAACTTTAACTCTTGTAGAATCCCCTTGTTGTGACAAGCATACGGTATGTGTACCTTGTATGAAAATATGTGTATTATTGCCTTAGTTGATTTCCATACCACCGTGTTATATGTGATTGCGATAAGTGATTTGATGTGCCTACCTTATTATGTGCAAAGCTTATAAATGCTTGAGGATGCCGACGTGGAAATATGTGTTAACAAATGAAAGAATGTTAATGTGTCCAAATGTGGAAATGTGTATAGTAGCTAAAACCCCTGTTTGGTGTACGAGAAATTGGTACATGTTATTTACATGAACTATTTGCGAATTTTGGTTGTTTCACGGGTGTTAAGGCAAGATGGCCTATTTCACGAATTATTGTGATTTATATGCCTTGAACATTGTTGGTTATAAGTTCCGATATGATGGTGTGAATAAATGGCAACAAACCAAGTGTGTGTGTGTGTGAATGTGTTTATGTGGTAAGGGCTGTGTAATAAATGATTGAAAGAAATCGTAATTGATGTAATTGAAGTAATTGTGGTAATATCATGTGTGGCTTGTCGTGGGCAATTATCGTCATGAATCAAATTGTATGCGGGTTGTTGGATATGATGGAAATGGTATAGAGGTACCAAGTACTTGTAAAATACATATAACATTTACTATAAGATTGTTTTCTAACTCGTGCGTTGAGATTCAACGTAATTTAAATGCTCTTTCGTCTATTTTAAGTAATGTTGTCATATGTCATGACCAGTGGGCAAAGACATGGATACTAAGGAGATGACGGATGTACCCTATTTAACGAATGGTATGGACATATATTATAAGTGCATAGTACCATGAGCATACTTTATTTGAGAAAAGTGTTAAAAGTGATTACCCCGTCCAAAGAGGCATTGATCTAATAAATGAGGCGTAAGCTTGAATAGCACATGGGGGTAGTAGGAGAAGTATGTGAATGATCCTAAGGTGTGAAATAAAATTGGTTATATAAGCACGTGATATATGAGAGAATGACCAAGAGATTAATGATGAGAGTTTAAGTCTCTCACATGAGGCAAGAATTTGTGAAATGAGACTCAATTGAACCCAAGATGAGAAGACCCTTGTACTACGAACTTTATAAGAATCCAGAAATGTACGAAGTTGTATTACACTTCTAAAGGATATTGACATGAGGAATTGGAATCACAAGCATGTGTGGCTGAATAAGAGGAGAGAATTTATGAGATTAATACTATGGTGAATTAAATCTCCCCCAGTAGCCGAATATATATATATATCCCTCATATATATATGTATATATATATATATGAGGGATAGATATATGAGACATATATCCCAAAAGTTGCCAAAATTCAAGACCATGTAGCTATGATGTTTGAATATTCTGTTGAATACATGCGTGGTCTAGAAAATAGATAATGTGT
This sequence comes from Nicotiana glauca, assembly GCA_026770625.1. Taxonomy (NCBI): domain Eukaryota; kingdom Viridiplantae; phylum Streptophyta; class Magnoliopsida; order Solanales; family Solanaceae; genus Nicotiana; species Nicotiana glauca. The sequence goes on along the minus strand of MU771883.1, from coordinate 26,764 downwards.
AGCATAGCTCTCTGTAAAGATATGCTAATGATAGGCAACTAGTAACCCAAGAAGGTAAAAGGTTAAGGAAGGTAAACTCTTCACACATGGCAATGTGAATGATAAGGGCAACGATCCTAGAAACTAAGAGAAACGTTTGTGAAGGGATTTTATACTTGTTAGAAGGTCAGGAACCACGGATCCTAAGGAAGTACTATAGGTCTAAGGTGGAAGGTTGCGAGTTTTTAGAATGGGTAATCATAGATTTTCCATTTAACCAATATTCCAAGACATCAAGAAAGGCGGAACGAGTGGGAGAAATAAATGTGATGCTATAATAACCCAAGAGGGTCTTTGGGCTTGATGGAGAGCCTCTAAATAATCTTACAAATAAAGAAGTGTTAAGTGATATGAGGATGAACACACTTTCCCATGGATATCCCAACAAGAGTTAAGAGGTGAGAGGGATGAAATACCAGATGAGGGAAAGACCACGTAACATATGGAAGAGTGCATGGCTATTAACTAGCTAGGAAATATGAGGCAGAAGAAATGGGGGAGAAAACCTATAAATTAAGATGGTCATGGTTATCATAAAATATCTTGCATCAGAATGGTGGACTCGCTTAGAGTATAAGTGTAAATAAAAGTTATAAAGGACTAACCGCAATGAAACCAACTTGGATGACACTATATATCAACTAAAGGATCTAGAGATAGTTAATGTCTACATACAATGGAAATTGAGACTACTAGAGGTGAAGTTATGGTATGATAAACTCACTAAACCAGGCACACTGATATTACAAGTTCACGGGAGGTAGACAAGTGTGTGGCACAATAAGGCTATCAATTATGTACTATGCATAAAATAGGATGGGAATGAAAGTTCCAGTTAGAAAGAAAAGATGGTACTAGCATATTGTCCAGGCCAAAGGGTGATAAATAAGGGAAAGACAACACAATCCACCCAAAGGGCAAATGAAAGATTCGGAATAGATTGAAAGAGGATGAACACTTATTATGGACCAGACATGTTTAGCACGGTAACTCCTAAGTCGCCATATCAGGGAAATTATTGTAGAACTCAATTTGTGGGAGGTCTTATGTAAGAGAAATATGATAAAGATGTTCTACTAAATATGAAATTTGTTAAAGTGATAGTTTATGCCTCTAGGCAACTCAAGAATCATGGGGAAAAAATGCAGCACATGACTTAGAACTTGCAACAGTGGTATTTGCATTAAAGTTTTGACACCATTGTTCGTATAGGGTCCATGTGGATATAGTCACAGACCATAAGAGACTTCAATATACTTTCAAACAATAAGAATTTAATTTGAGGAAGAGAAGATAGTTGGAGTTACATATGACATTAATATTCTATATTACCCGAGAAAATCCAATGTTGTGGTGGACTTTGTGGCACAATGTATGAACTGTCAGCAAGTGAAGGCCGAACATTAAAGTCCTAGAGGATTGTTACAAATAGTAGAAAAATGATCAATATGGATTTTGTGGTAGATTACCGTGCACTACGCACAAGTTCGACTCAATTTGTGTAATTGTGGATCAACTCACGAAATTGGCGCACTTTGTCCAAGTCAAATCTACTGACACAGTGGAATTATATGTTGAACTGTATATAAAAAATAGTTAAGTTGCATGGCACTCCAGTCTCAATCATTTCAGATCGAGTGGCTCAATTCATGATAAACTTGTCGTTTGTCACTTATAGATTTTTTTTCTTATAACAATAGCTTTTATGCTAGTATTCAGATGGCCCCATTTGAGGCATTATATGGAAGGAGGTGTAGATCTCCGATTGGGTGGTTTGAGGTTGGTGAAGCAGAACTGTTAGGGACAGATCTTGTGCATCAGGCTATGGAAAAAGTTAAAGTCATTCAGGAGAGGATGAAAACTAAGTCGTCAGAAATCCTATGTACCCGTGAATCAAAGAGAATTGGAATTCCAAGTAGATGATTGGGTGTTCGTGAAAGTATATCCCATGAAGGGAGTCATACGATTTGGGAAGAAAGTGATATTGAGCCCAAGGTATGTCGGGCCATATCGGATCGCTCAAAGGATAGGGCAAGTGGCTTATAGACTGGAATTGCCCTTTGAAATGTCATTATTGCACCCGGTGTTCCATGTGTCTCTATTGAAAAAAGGGGTTGGAGATCCATCCGCCATCGTGCCTGTTGTGACTATTGAGGTGTATGAAGACTTATCGTATGGAAAGGTTCCGGTTGCTATTCTTGATAGGCAAGTCCAAAAATTGAGGAAGAAGGAAATTGCTTCAGTTAAAGTATTGTGGCAAAGTCATCGAGGAATCCACGTGGGAAGCGGAAAAAGAAATGAAAGAGAAATATCCCCATCTGTTCGAACAAGTCTAGTAGTGATCATGCGAACGGATGTCTTTAAGAAATTTAAGGTAGTGTTCAAATTTATGCTAAGGCACCCCATTTTCCCCAAATTGCCTTATTGTTTTAGCTTCCCAATGTGTGCCAAATTGCAAATGGTATTGCTATTTGGGTAGTGTCCAACCCTTGAAGTAAATGAAAATTTTGTGGAACTTATGAGGTAGGTAAATGATTAATGATAGGTAAATGATTAATGATATGGGGCTCATTGAAGTGGCCTAGTTATGTACAAGTAAATGACATTGGTTGAACCATGTGTAATTTGTGGTGTAAAGAGAAGGAGCTACGTGTAAGTTGTTTAAAGTGTATGAATATATACAGGTTGTTGAGGTAATGATTTGTATACCAGTTGTAGGGATAACAGAAACTGTGAAATGGTTCTTGGAAATATGTTTTGGGGGCTCTCTGACAGGTAGATAGGCCTAATTACAAAGGAAACTCTGCCAAAATTTCTGGAAAAAAATTGGGAGTTAGTCAAAATTTAGTAGTTAAAGATGTGTGAGAAAAGAGATAATTTGAGCTAAGTATTTGCGGATTGACCCCACTTATCATTCAAGGACGAATGATCTTAAGCGGGGGAGAATGTAAACCCCAGAAAATTTTGCTTAGTAATTTAAGATTTCGTGGTGCCAAGGTAGGCCAAATAGTTTATCTTGCATGCAAATGAGGATTTAGGATATAATGGATATCAATTGGATATGTTAATAAGCGTGTAATTCATATTAGAAGTGAATTGGGGTCTAAGGAGAGGCTTAAGTTTAAGTCAAGTTGTAAATTTTCAAATTAGACAAAAGCTATAAATGAGTGCGCACAAGACCTAACTTTGAACGATAATATATCTGGTGATATGAGGAGTTGTGTGATGAACAACCTATCAAATTAAAGCCCTTTGAATTTAGTTTCCAACGCATCAAACCGTTCATCTATTGAAGATTTCTACAAGAAGTTATAATCTTTTTACTAAATGGTGACAGAACAGCTACGCGAGTCTGCGTAGCCTACGCACCATTGCATAGGCAAAATCAGCATGGAAGTGAAGGGAGGGGTAAGTTGCATAGCCAATCTGCATAGGCTACGCAGCCAGCCTACGCAGCTCATTTTCTATAAATAAAGGGTGGATCGGGGAGAGAGAAAAATATGACATTTTTGGAATAAATTTTGGATTCTAGAGAGAAGGTGGAGCACCATCAACCCAAATACACATCAAAGGTAAGTTTTATGATATTTTTATAATGGATTAACACTAGCTAATGGTAGTATTAACATCTGCATAGATTGAAATTCATAGGAATTTCTCCAATCGTCAAGAATCGTTCAAAAGGGTTCAAGCTAGGGTTTGGTCTACAAGAGGTAATCCTATACCTTAGACTTACATATATGGAGTTATTATGGAATGATGAGTAGGAATCATGTATTAGAACTTATGGTATGGTGATTGGAGACCATAAATTCCTAATTTAAATACATGAACATGGTAGGGATTTGAAGGTGTTTATTTGATGGAATTTTATTGGTTTGGGTGTGAATGGTTGATCACACGTGTGATGTTAGGAGTATAAATTGTTAAAGAATAATAGTGGGATAAATTGTTGGTTAATGGTGATAGTTGGAGGAACCAATACTATAGTTATGAGGTGTAAATATCTATGCCTACAAGATGTTTGATAATAGGCCTAAATGGCATAAGTTATCGGATTTAGTACTAATATTGGTCTCATTGAATGTTGTATTGTAGATTGAAGTTGCTTAAGTATATTGGACCATTGTAGTATCATTAAGGGGCGAAATTGAGGTATGTATGGCTAACTTTAACTCTTGTAGAATCCTCTTGTTGTGACAAGCATACGGTATGTGTAACTTGTATGAAAATATGTGTATTATTGTCTTAGTTGATTTCTACACCACCGTGTTATATGTGATTGTGAAAAGCGATTTGATGTGCCTACCTTATTATGTGCAAAGATTGTAAATGCTTGAGGATGCTGACGTGGAAATATGTGTTAACAAATGAAAGAATGTTAATGTGTCCAAATGTAGAAATGTGTATAGTGGCTAAAAACCCTGTTTGGTGTACGAGAAATTGGTATATGTTATTTATGTGAACTATTTGTGAATTTTGGTTATTTCACGGGTGTTAAGGCAAGATGGCCTATTTCATGAATTCTTGTGTTTTGTTTGCCTTGAACATTGTTGGTTATAAGTTCTGATATGATGGTGTGAATAAATGGTAACAAACCAAGTTTGTGTGTGAATGTGTTTATGTGGCAAGGGTTGTGTAATAAATGATGGAAAGAAATCGTAATTGATGTAATAGAAGTAATTGTGGTAATATCATGTGTGGCTTGTCGTGGGCAATTATCGCCGTGACTCAAATTGTATGCGGGTTGTTGGATATGATGTAAATGGTACTGAGGTTAATGAAAACTCATTGTGAAATTGTTATTATTGTTGTGAAATGATATTCTGGATGACTTGAAGCCATGTGATTGAATTGTGAACTGTTGTTATTGTGTGAAATGTGATTGTCCGGTGGGATCGGGTTGCGCGCCGCAACACGAAGTAATAAGGTGTGGGTTGTGGTGATAAGGGTGGCCAAGGTAATATGAACGGAAAAGTGATCAAAATCACTACTGAAATGAAAATATGTGAAAGTTGTGAAATCATTGATGTGATAAAATAATGTTGAAAAGGGAAACGAGAGATTGTGAAACTTGTTTGGCTTTGGTTGTTCCTTTCATGTGCATTTTATTGTTGGTTCCATTACTGTTTGTTATCTATGTATTGATTGATTTTACTTGGGATAAAGTTTGTTCATACACCCCAGTACAATTCAAATGTACTGACGTCCCTTTTGCCGGGGGCGCTTCATTCGTGTTATCATTGTAGGTGGTTCTATAGCAGGTACTCCAGTCCACCGACAGTAGTGCCTCCTCTCCATTTCGTCAACTGCATTGGTGAGCCCCATTTCCTCTCGGGGCTATGTGTGGTTCATGCCACATTCTTTTGAGTTTATTGTTTATTATAAGGTATAGCCGGGGCCTTGTTGCCGGCATGTATTATTATATTTCTAGTATTCGTATAGGCTCCGTAGACACAATGTGGGTGGTGTACAAAAGTATTTTGGGTATTAATGGTACGGTTCAGAATTGTGATCCACGTTGGTAAATGTTATATGTATTTTACAAGTACTTGGTACCAAATGTTAGAAATGATAAAAAAAATAGAATTGAACTCAAGTTGTAAGTTTATGCTTAAGTCTTAAATTGCTATTTTACAAGAATAATGTTTATTGAAATCACGTGGTAACGCGTGGGATAGGAAAGGCAATTCCAGATCCGCTTGACTGGAGTCCTCCTGTTGAGCACCGGTCGTGTCCCTCGATTTTGGGGCGTGACAGACATTACTTGGGGTCATTTTTGAGAGGTTAGAGACGGAGAAGGGGGGTTGGCTTGGGGGGTGTTGGGTGTGTTTGGAAATATATATATGAGATGGGGGGAATGAATCCAGGTCGTTCGATCTAACGAGATCAATAGCTTGGATAATTCATTTAATGGGAATGACACCGTTTGGCTGTGTGAGGGGAGTCGGGTTGGAACGGATCAGGGTCGGGTGGTTTAGACGGGTAAGGGAGATGGGATTTGGACCGTTGGATTGATTGGGATGTACGGCTGATATCGTTGGATACTGAAACGACGTAGTTTTAACCTCATACTACGTCGTATCATTTCCTCTGTGAGAGGGCTGCCTGGACTGGGTAAGAAAAATTATTTTGGGCCTGGATTTGTTTAAATTTTGGACGGCCCAGTCCGATTTTCTTTTTATTTTCATTTTCCTTATTTCCTAACCAAAATTCTATATTAAATTATAAACCACAAAAATGCGAATTAATTCCTACTAACAATTATTACACACAATTAAATGCCAATTTAAAATAAAATCACACAAGTAGACCTTAAAAGTTAGAAATGCCAAAAATACATTATTTTTTGTGATTTTTTCATTTTCTAAAACAAACTCAATTACTCCTAATTGTACAATTAAATCCTAAATGCAAATGCGATATATTTTTGTATTTTCATTAATTTAACAAACAAACACGTATAGACAAGTGCGAACAAATAAAAGAAAAATAATACAAAATCCGCAAAAATTGCAAACAACACAAAACTATTTTATTTTGCATTTTTTGGGAGTAATTCTCATATAGGACAAAAATCACGTGCTTACACCCTTACCTGATAGTACCCGGACCTCAAGTCTATATTCGAGAAACACTTGGCACCTTGTGACTGATCAAATTAATCATCAATACTCAGGAGCGGCTGCTTATTCTTGATCGTCACCTTATTCAACTGTCTATAATCAATACACATTTGCCAGGAACCATATTTATTCCTCACAAATAATATAGGTGCTCCCCATAGTGATGTACTAGGTCTAATAAAGCCTTTTTCAAGAAAGTCCCTTAGTTGTTCCTTCAACTCCCTCAGCTCTGCAGGTGCCATTCTATATGGAGGAATATATATCGGCTGAGCTTCTGGTAATATGTCAATAGAAAACTCAATTTCTCGCTCTGGCGGAAGACCAGGAAGCTCATCTAGAAAAACATCAGGAAACACATTAACCATGTGGATAGATTGAATGGTTTGTGACTCTACTTTCACATTCTGTACCCGAACTAAGTGATAAATATAACACTTCTTGATCATCATCCTTTCCTTGAGATAAGAAATAAACCTACCTCTCAGCGATGTCGTGTTACCTTTCCACTTCAAAACAGGCTCCCATGGGAATTGGATTCGAACCATATTTGATCTACAATCAAAGTTGGCATAACAAGAAGCCAACCAATCCATACTAGTATAATATCAAATTCTACCATATCTAACTCAATTAGGTCTGTTACTATAGATATACTATGAACTACTACAGTACAATCTCTATATACCCACCTAGCAGTCACTGGATTCCCAGCAAGTGTGGACATCTCAAAAGGTTTAACCAACTCAACTTCTATTCCAAACTTACTAGCAACCAATAGAGTAACATATGATAAGCTGGAACCTGGATCAATCGATGCATATACATCATATGAGGGATACAGATAATGTACCTGTAACAACATCAAGTGATGACTTGTGATTCTTTCATCCTGCTAATGCATAAATACAGTTCCGAGGACCGCTCGAGCTAGATGCTCTACTTCTTCCTCTTCCACGACCTATTGGTGTGTGCGAACATTTCCTAGGGGTGTACTGATGATGAAGAACTAGCTACAAATCCCACTGGTTGAACTATACTTGCACCACCTGTCATCGGACAATCTCTCATGACGCATCCTGGATAACCACAAGTATAACAAATACCTAACCCCATAAGGCATTGCCCGACATGCTGCTTACCATACTAACCACATCGTGTCATGGGAGGCTTAATCTGACTTAACTCTCCCCTATACGGAGAACTTGAGGCCCTGAATATGTGGAACGATCAAATCTCCAACTAACAAACTGAGGTGGTGCGCTAGCCAATGGATGCGCCGACCCGCCTAAGCTCTGGTGGTAGATAATGATGAAGAAAAGCCTCTATAATCTCCCGCCATACTGTTGGAGGGTCATCCTCACCTCTAAACAACTCACAAGACTCGTACCAATTAATTGTGACATGTTGAAGTCTATGGAAGCTAGCTCAACTAACTTAGTCGCAATGGCCTTTAGGGTTATGCATGGATCGAATCTGATCGGATTTAGTACATTTCAGATTTGGATTTCAGAATTTGGATTCTACAAAATGCAATTCGAATCCGATTTGAATTAATATCGGATCAGATCAGATTGGATTTTAAAGTTTGGATCGGATCGGATTTTTGGATTTTGGATCAGATTATTATTCCTTAAAGTTGCAAACTCATATGTATATTTTCTTTGTAAAAAGGCAATAGTGTAAGAAATATTCATATTTTTGCAATTATAACAGTACTATGGTGTATAGCTAAGTCCAGCAATTGTAAAGGTAATAACTTGGAGGAAGATGTAAAGGAAGCACTGAATATCCAAATTAAAATTTAGTAATTATACATGCCCTAATAATTGAATTATACCAATATGAATCTAATACAAATATCTGAATTGTAATAAATAATTCAAAATCCGAACAAAATATCCGAAATCCAAAATCCAAAATTGAAGGGATCGGTTCGGGTTTTAATATCAGATCCAAATGAACAACCTTAGTGGCCTTCATTACCGCCAAGTCCTCTGCATTCTATCGATAAATACCTGAGGGTCTTTGTTTGGATCTACTCCAGTGAACACTGGAGGGTCCAAATTAATGAAATCATAAACCCTCTTGCACTGATGGACCTATCTGCAATGACCAATATTTGCCTCCTGGCGCCGAGCCTGTGTGACTACTAATCGAGTTAATAACTGAATAACATCTCTCATCTCCTGATCCGGTGCATCTGGATAAGGAGCTGGACGTACAGGGGCGGCACTAAAGCTGCTACCCCTCGGAGCTTCTCTATAGAGGGCGGGGTATGTGAAGTATGAGATGGAATCTTACTATGAGACTCCCCGAGCCCTAGTAACTCGTGGCGTTTGACTAGTAGTCTAATCAGACACGGGCTTGCCCTTCTAGGCAGCTGTAGTCTTTAGAGGCATCGCTGGAAACACAACATATTATTAGGAAAATAAATCCTTATATCACACGATCTAATATAAGAAAGGAGGATAACATCATATATGTCCTGTAGCCTCATGTTTATAAATGTGGTGCACAACACATTCATAAACAAGACTCTACTAGACATGGTATGTAGATAACCCTAGGATAAACTACTTCGATACCACTTTTGTCATGACCGAAATCGATGGGCCATGATGAGTATTTGAGTCCTTCCTGCTGGACACCCCTAAGCATGCGCCTAACATATAAACATGAATTAAGGGTAGGTCATGAATAACATATTTCTATAATCTGCTAAATTACATTAATAACATATGTGCGAAAAACATTTCCAAAAGACATATATACATATGCATGCGGAATACGGTTGGGCGAGCCTACAAGGATGCTATAGACAACTATATATCCAAAATTGAAAGCCGACAAGGCCACATACTATCCAACTAAATATAACTTTCTACATACCTCCAATGGAGTGTACAACTGTACAAGTACGGGACTGGGCCCCGTCATACCCATATATTTACAAGCATATCGTACCCAAACCCAAATAAGCTTTGGATCAAATGGAGCACACCAACTCTCGCTGATCAAGTATCCTAAGAAGGGAGACATTAATCTTGTCTACCCGCACCTACGAACATGAAATGCAGGCCCCGAGAAATAGGGGCATCAGTACAAATAATGTACTGAGTATGTAAGGCACGAAAATTAGTACATAAAAGATATAAAGGAAACATGGAGTAAAGAATTCCACCGGTAAGTCTAAATAACTTTGTGAATGCTGAAACATTTATAATGCCGTGCATATGCGTATAAATATCGTATCATGAATAGATATAGGTGTAAATAATATAATCAAGCTTCTGAAGGCATCCTATCATATCATCTCGGCCTTTGTGGGCGATATTATCAATGTATACCAGCTGATCAGGTGGCGTCTATAACGTTGTAACCTTTTTTCATATCCCATATACATATAATATAAGTATATATAACGTTATCTGGTCATGGGTCAGTGTATATGTATAAATAAATGAAATGCATAACAAGTATGTTAATAAGAATCTCGGAATATCATAAGATCAATATGCCTTCAGATAAACTTTAACAACTATGTATTTTTCTAAGACCCATGAATAGGAGATATAAGAAGACACATGGGAAACCAAAAACGTAGGCACCCATAGTGTCTCTATGAATAAAGGCATTTATGAAAGTTGTGTGTTTACTCGCTTCGTTTGTATCGTATGGATCATGCCAAAAGGAAAGAAGGGATAGCCTTAACATACTTGAGCCGATTCTCTTGACAACTCCTCTAACACACTTCTTTTGCGAAAAACACGTAACGACGAATCGAAGTAGAGAAAAATTCGTATGATATTCTTGAGAAAAATTGTACTGTGCTCTCTTAGAATTTTATCCCACATTGCTATTACATAATATAATTTTGTATGAATTTGCTGAAGCCTTCCTTCCTTACATTGTAGAGATCTATATATCCTCTTAAGTGATTTAGAGAGGTTTTTAATCTTTGTGGGTGTGGGCCCCACTTATATGATGACTTAGCCACAAAACTCTCTTAATGTTTCATCTTGCTACATGAATTAAGAGTCACAATTTTGTCTTTGATCGAGACCTCAATTGCTGCCACATTGGGATGCTTACCAAACTTATCAAAAGATTATAATTAATTTGCTAATCTCCCACCAAAAATAATTAATTACTCAATTATCCAAATAATTAAGAATTATCCCAAATTAGTTAATATAATACTCACTTTTAACATACTTTATACACCTTACTATCTTGATCATGTGGTACCTTGTATGACACTAGTCCATAAATACAGGCCCCTATAGCTTGGACCGTATTTTATCTCAAACTGACAACCTTCAATGAAGCTCGTTTTCTTTGATTCATCTACCCTCTAACCTTCACGGCACTTATTTATCACCGGTTATAGAAAGCATAATGCTTATAATCTCATTCCTGAGTCTATGTCGATTAACCTTTGACGAAACTTTAACGTACGAAAATGCGAGATGTAATAATAGTAACGACAATTACCTTAAAAATAAGTATGTCCAGTTGTCTAATAGCGAAAATATTATCAATTATCATGATATACTCCTAATATAACTCAACAAAATAAATTCTAACATGCCTCATTATCAACCTAATTACTTAGAATAACTTTTCAGTTGTATATCACTTTTGTATTTAACTTTTATATTTAGTGTGTTTCACTTTGTTTAATGTTGTATTCATTAAATTTAATAAATGTATTTACTGTATTCGCTATTTTATATTTAGTGTATTCAAATTTATTTGTACTAACAATATTTTAATTATTCCTAATACATATTATTACTACTATATTCAGTATATTTTATTAGTTGTATTCACTGTATTTCTATTTGTATTTAGAGTATTTTAATATGTTATAAAATTAAATATATTCACCGTTTAAATTTTTTTATTTTAATATTTTTATTTAGTGTATTTCAATATTTATAAATGTATTCATGCATGAATACAAATGTATTGAAAAATTATAAACCTTTAAAATACATAAATAGAAGGAAAAAAAAAATTATTCGTGATGACCCAAACGGTCATCACTTGTTCAAATTTAATTCTATGACTTCGAGGCCTTGAAAACCTTATTTAGAGTCACCTCGATTTGCGTTCACAATCCGACGTATAGCCGAAAAGCTTAAATATGAAATTCTATGAAAAATGCTAAGTTTTGATGTTAAAATGAATAAATTTGACTTTAGTCAATATTTCGGGAAAAAGGACCCGGACACGTGATTTGACGGTCCCGAAGGGTCTGAAGGAAAATATGAGACTTGGGGGTATGTCCGGAATTGAATTCCGAGGTCCCAAGCCCGAGAAAAGAATTTTTTGAAAGAAATTGTTTTCTGATATTGTTTAACGAAATTTGAAATGAAATTTGATTAGAACATGTTAGTATCGGGGCCGTACAGGTCTTATATATGATTTAAGACCTAAATTGAAAAAGTGGGTGTTTTGGGTAGAACCTAGGTTTTTCAAAAATTGGGGATTTGGACCTCGATTTGAGGTCCGATTTTAAAGTAAATTATATATTTGAGTTCATGGGGGAAGAGGTAATCGGGTTTTGGTTTGAACCTCGGGTTTTGACCACGTGAGCCCGGCGACGATTTTTGACTTTTTGGGTAAAACTTTGGAAAACTTATTTTCATGCGCTGGGGTTGTTTCATTTAGTGTTTATTGATGTAATTTCGTAATTTGTGATTAGATACGAGCGAATAGGCGGTGGAATCAAGGGGTAAAGCTATAATTGAGACTTGAATTGTGTTCAAGGAATCGATGTAAGTGTCGGATCTAACCCTAACTTGAGGGATTAGGAGTTGAGTCATATTTGCTATTTGCTTCTTGTCGAGTACGACATATAGGCATGGTGATGAGTATTTATATGTTGGTGTCGAGCATAACGGTGAGTCTTAAGTTGATAGTTATTGTGTTCTTAAATTGCACTTCTGATGTTTTAATTGATGACTCTTAATATTGAGTAAAGATTTAATTTATTCTCGTGGACTTTAATTATGCTTGAGTGTTGATATTAATTGGACTGAGTAGGAGTTGAGCTAGAAAATGTTATAGCTGGTTATTACTTGCCGGGATGGTCGGTTTGATATTATTGTTCCCTTGCCGGGATTTTATTGTGATATTGTGTTGGATTGAGATTGGAGCGGGTCGCCTACCACAAGTTATGGAGAAATGGGAGTGGGTGGTACGCCTACCACAATATTTGATGAAATGGGAGCGGGTGGTATGCCTACCACAAGTTATTGATGAAATGGGAGCGGATGGTACGCCTACCACGAGATTTGATGAAATATGAGCGGGTGGTATGCCTACCACAAAAATATGAGAAATGGGATCAGGTTGCACGCCTGCAACGATATGTGTACTGACAGTGAAATTTGCTTTTATTCCCCTTATCCATGTTAGAGTTAAATTGTTGATTTTCCTTATCATTTGTCTTGATGTTCTGTACTATGTGCTATCCCCAAATCATGTTCCTCTCCTATTTAAAATGTTTATTCTTGTTTATTTTCTGCTGTATATATGTATATAACTGCACATGCTTATCTGGAATCTGTTCCTAGCCTCGTCACTACCTCACCGGGGTTAGGCCAAACACTTACCAGCACATGGGGTCGGTTGTGTTGATACTACACTCTGCACTGTGTGTAGATCCCGAAGCAGCATTTGATCATCAACAGTAGATCAGGAGTTATCCTTCAGTCCACTGAGACTTAGAGGTAGCCCTGCTGGCGCCTGCATCTATCCTTACCTTCCTGTTTTATCTCTTTGTTTCTGAGATAGTGTGTCTTTACTTTTAGACTTTGTATTTAGCATTCTTAGATCATCTGTGACACGGTGACACCAGGTTTTGGGTGGTTAAGGCTTAAGTTGATGTAATACTATGGAATTTCAGTTATTTTGTCGTTGTCTTCCGCTTAGTTATTAAATTTCCGTTGTTATTATGATTAATGCTCTATATTTGCTAAAAAGAAGTATTTTGTTAAAGTAAGTATTTAAGGATTGGCTTGCCTAGCTCTTATTAGTAGGAGCCATCACAACTCCGAGGTTGGGAAATCCGGATCGTGACAAGTTGGTATCAGAGATCTAGGTTACATGGGTCTCACAGTTTACAGACAAGCTTAGTAGAGTCTGAGGGATCGGTATGGAGATATTTGTATTTATCCCCCAGATGCTACAGAGTTAGGAAAAACTTCACATTTGTTCTTTCTTGTCATGCGGTTCAGTTTCTCCATGCTAATTGAATTTCTACTCAGTTCTTTTGCAGATGGCGAGAACATGTGCTTCTTTATCTACCGACCAACAGTCTGAGCCCCTAACAACTACTATGAGGGGTAGATGGCGAGCCCGAGGCCGTGCTAGAGGGCGAGGGTGAGGCCGTGCTAGAGGTCGAGGCAGGGGTAGAGCTCAGCCCAAAGCAGCAACACCCGTAGTGGAGCTTCAGGTTAATTTTGATTATGAGGTTCCAGCCCCAGCAGTTCTGATGGGCCCAAATCAAGTCCTAGAGGGGCTTATTGCCATCCCAGCTCTTCAAGATGCTCTGGTCCTTCTAGTGGGCCTTATGGAGAGTGTCACCAGGGCAGGTTTACTTCCTGTAGCACCAGCCGTCTCTCAGGCTGGAGGAGGAACCCAGACTCCTGCCACTCACACTATGGAGAAGGTAGCTCCTCAGATTCAGACTTCAGCAGCTCAGCTGGTTAGAGCAGTACAGCCGAGTGTGGTAACCCAAACTGGCGATGGCGTAGCCATGTCTACTGATGCTTTGGGCCACTGGACAGGTTGACCAAGCTCTTTAGTACAACCTTCAGTGGTGCATCTATCGAGGATCCCCAGGACAATCTATACAACTACCACGAGGTTCTTCGGAACATGGGGATTGTTGAGACCAATGGGGTCGACTTTGCTATATTTTGCCTGTCTAGATCCGCCAAGACTTTATGGAGGGGTTAATGCTTAGCTAGATCAGCCAGGTCGCCAGCCATGACCTGGGAGCAGTTTTCATTGTTGTTTCCGGAGAAGTTTCTCCCCATTACTCAGCGAGAGGCCTATCAGAGGCAGTTCGAGCGTCTTCATCAGGGATTCGTGACTGTCAGCCAGTACGAGACCAGATTCATAGATTTGGCTCGCCATGCCCTTGTTATACTCCCTATTGAGAGGGAGAGAGTGAGATGGTTTATTGATGGACTCATTCAGCCGATCCGTCTCCAGATGGCTAGAGAGACTGGGACGGAGATATCCTTCCAGGAGGTGGCCAATGTGGCCCGGAGGATTGAGATGGTATTATCACAGGGAGGTGGTCATGGGGTAGATAAGAAACCCCATCATTCAGGTAGATTCAGTGGTACCTAGTCTGGAGGTAGAGATTCATATGGTATAGGCCATCCTCCTAGGCCCTTTTAGTTAGCTCTTCAGGTTTTTCACGGTACTTTAAGTAGTCGTGGTCCCTAGATGCAATACTCCGATTAGCATCCCTACAGTGCACTACCTGCCCCTATTAGTGCTTCACCACTTCAGAGTTTCTAGGATCGTCGGCCCGAACAGCCGAGAGCTTGTTTTATTTATGGCGACATGAAGCATATTGCTAGTATTGCCCTTGCGCAGAAGGTCGCCCTCAACATTAGAGTTCTCGTGCCATGGTACATGCACCAGGTATTCCACAACCCGCCCAGCCAACTAGAGGTGGGGGTAGAGGTGCTAGAGGTGGATGTAGATGTCCTAGAGGTGGAGTTCAGACCTCTAGAGGTGGAGGACAGCCAGCAACAGACCGACCTAGAGATGTGGTTCAGGGTGTTGGGCCTCAACCCTATTGTTATGCTTTTCCGGCCAGGCCTGAGGCTGAGGCTTCAGATGCAGTTATTATAGGTACGGTTCTGGTTTGTGATAGAGATGCTCCAGTGTTATTTGATCTAGGGTCTATGTATTCGTACGTATCATCTTATTTTGCACCGTGCCTGGTCATGCCTAGAGATTCATTGAGCATTCCTGTTTATGTGTCTATACCGGTGGGTGACTCTATTGTGGTCGATCGAGTCCATCATTCTTGTATTGTAGTGATTGGGGGTCTTGATACTCGTGTAGACTTATTGCTTTTAAACATGGTTGACTTCGATATTATATTAGGGATGGACAAGTTATCACCTTGCCACGCTATCTTGGACTGTCATGCCAAGACTGTAACCTTAGATTTACCGGGTATACCTCGTTTAGAGTGGAGAGATACTCCAAGTCATTCTACCCGCAATGTTATCTCGTATGTGAAGGCTCGACGTATGGTCAAGAAGGGGTGTTTGGCCTATTTGGCTTATGCTCGTGATTCTAGTGCTGAGGTCCCTTCTATTGATTTTGTGCCCGTTGTTTGGGAGTTTCCTGACGTTTTCCCTTTAGACCTATCGGGTATGCCACCCGACAGGGATTTGAATTTTGCATTAATTTGGCTCCGGGCACTCAACTCATTTCTAACCCACCATATCATATGGCCCCGCCAGAGATGAAAGAGTTAAAGGAACAGTAGCAGGATTTTCTTGAGAAGGGTTTCATTATACCCAGTGTTTTGCCTTGGGGTGCGTCGTTGTCATTTGTCAAGAAGAAGGATGGGTCAATAAGAATGTGTATTATTTGCCGACAATTGAACAAGGTAACAATTAAGAATAAGTATCCACTGCCGAGGATTGGTGATTTGTTCATCAGCTTAGGGTGCCAAGGTATTTTCCAAGATTGACTTGAGATGTGGCTACCATTAGTTAAGGATTAGGGCATCCGATGTCCCTAAGACAACTTTCCACACTTGGTACGGGCATTATGAGTATTTGGTTATGTCATTCAGGTTGACAAATGCCCTAGCAGCTTTTATGGATTTGATGAACCGAGTGTTCTAGCCTTATTTGGACTCGTTTGTGATAGTCTTCGTTGATGATATATTGATATATTCTCACAGCTAGGAGGAGCACGAGTAGCACCTTAAAGAGGTTCTTCAAACTCTAGGGATAGTCAGTTTTATGCAAAGTTCTCCAAGTATGAGTTATGGTTGGGTTCAGTTGCATTCCTGGGTCATGTTGTATCAGTAAGGGGTATTCAAGTTGATCCGAAGAAGATTGAGGTAGTCAAGAGATGTCCTAGACCAGTATCAGCTACAGATATTCGGAGTTTCTTGGGATTGGCAGGCTACTATCATCGGTTTGTGGAGGTGTTTTCATATATTGCAGCCCCGACGACTAGATTGACCCAAAAAGCTGCCAAGTTCAGGTGGTCGGATAAGTGTGAGGTGAGCTTTCAGAAGCTCAATATAGCTCTGACTACGGCACTGGTGTTGGTTTTTCCCACAGGTTCAGGGCCTTATACAGTTTATTGTAATGCTTCCCATATTGGGCTGGTGCAGTGTTGATGCAGGATGGCAAGGTCATTGCCTATGCTTCGCGGAAGTTAAAGATTCATGAGAAAAGCAATTCGGTTCATGATTTGGAGTTGGCGGCCATAGTTCACGCATTGAAGATTTGGAGGCATTATCTATATGGCATGGCATGTGAGGTGTTCACGGATCACAAGTCTTCAGTATTTGTTCAAGCAAAAGGAGTTGAATTTGAGGTAGATGAGGTGGTTGGAGTTGTTGAGGGATTATGATATCACCATTTTGTATCATCCGAGAAATGCCAATGTGGTTGGTGATGCTTTGAGTAGGAAGTTAGCCAGTATGGGAAATCTTATTTATATTCCGGTCGTTCAGAGGTCGCTTGCTTTGGATGTTCAAGATTTAGCCAATCAGTTCGTGGGACTGGATGTTTCTGAGCCCAATAGTGTGTTATCTTGCACAATCGCTCATTCTTCATTATTAGAGCATATCTGTGACCGGCAGTATGATGATCCCCATTTATGTGTCCTTAGAGACACGGTACAATGTAGAGGTGCCAGGCAGGTTACCTTAAATGATGATGGAGTTTTGAGATTGCAGGGTCAAGTTTGTGTGCCTAATGTGGATGGGCTCCAGGAGTTGATTTTAGAGGAGGCCCATAGCTCCCGATACTCTACTCATCTAGGCACCGCAAAGATGTATCAGGATTTGCGGCAACATTAGTGGTGGCGTCAGATGAAGAAGGATACCATTGCATATGTGGCTCGGTGTTTGAATTATCGGCAGGTTAAGTAGGAGCATCAGAGGCCTGGTGGTTTATCTCAGAGGATTGAGCTTCACAAGTGGAAGTGGGAGTGGATTACTATGGACTTCGTTACTGGACTCCCGCAGACTCGGAAGAAGTTTGATGCAGTATGGGTCATTGTTGATAGGTTGACCAAGTCAGCACATTTAATTCCTGTGGCAGTCTCCTACTCTTGTGAGAGGTAAGCTGAGATCTATATTCAAGAGATTGTTCGCCTTCATGGTATGCCCGTATCTATCATTTTGGAATAGGGTACGTAGTTCACCTCGCTCTTCTGGAGAGCAGTTCAGCAAGAGTTGGGCATATCAGTTGAGTTGAGCACAACATTTTATCCCTAGACGGACGGTCAGTCCGAGCAGACTATCCAGATTTTGGAGGATATGCTCCAAGCTTGTGTTATTTAATTTGATGGTTCGTGGGATCAATTTTTTTCCCTTATTAGAGTTTACCTACAACAACTACCAGTCGAGTATTCAGATGGCTCCTTATGAGGCTTTATATGGTAGGCCGTGTCGATCTTCGGTTGGATGGTTTGAGCCGGGAGAGGCTCGACTGTTGGGTATAGATCTAGTTCAGGAGGCCTTAGACAAGGTCAGGATCATTTAGGATAGGCTTCGTGCAGCTCAGTCCAGGCAAAAGAGGTATGCAGAGCCGTTCTTTTTCCCGACTTAGGTACTTCCTTCTTATGTCTGTTCGAGGATGAACAATTGTTTTAAAGGTGGATAGTGTGATGACCCAAACGGTCATCACTTGTTCAAATTAAATTTTATGACTCAGAGGCCTTAAAAACCTCATTTAGAGTGACCTTGAATTGCGTTCACGGTCTGAGCGCGTATCCGCAAAGCTTAAATATGAAATTCTATGAAAAATGCTAAGTTTTGATATTAAAATGAATAAATTTGACTTTGGTCAATATTTTGGGCAAACAGACCCAGACCGGTGATTGGATGGTCCCGGAGGGTCCGTAGGAAAATATGGAACTTGGGCGTATGACGAGAATCGAATTCCGAGGTCCCAACCTGAGAAATGAATTTTTGAAAGAAATTATTTCTGAAAATTTTTAAGGAAATTTGAAATGAAATTTGATTAGAACATGTTAGTATCGGGCCCATATTTTGGTTCCGGAGACTGGTATA
>MU771882.1:65804-76412 GCA_026770625.1 Nicotiana glauca | reverse complement strand
TGAATCAAGTACGCACGATAAGAATTCCAAGAAAGTGAAGTTCTCCTAAAGGTTCTGCAGCCTCTCGAGGATAAATACAGACGTCTCCGTACCGATCCGCGAGACTCTACTGACCGGCTTATGACTCATGAGGCCTAGTAACCTAGGCTCTGATACCAACTTGTCACGACCCCAATCCCGATCGTGATGGCGCCCAACACAATTGCTAGGCAAGCCCGACCATTTACATTCTCAACCCGAGCATGAAGCTCAAAACCAGTTATTTGAATATCATTAATTAACAATAATGCTAAAAAGTTTAAATGACATATATATAGAAACCAAACTGAATATCACGATAACACGGAATATACTCCCAAAGACCCGGGGGTCATGAGTCCAGAGCCTCTAACAATACAGTGTGACAAGACTCCAAATAATACAATGTCGCAAAACTGCAGAAAGATAATAAAAGGGATAGGGGAGGAGTCGGGTCCTGCGGACGTCAGGCAGCTACTCGACAACTCCGAATAAACTCTGAAATCAGCAAAAGCTCAGCTAAACTCCCGGGATACCTGGATCTGCACATATGGTGTAGGGAGTAAAGTGAGTACATCCAACTCAGTGGTAATAGACATATATAATGAGTGAAAGTAAGAAATCCCGAAATACCACAATGCAAAGCTGAAACTAACCACTTAGCACATTAAACGATGAAACAATAATAATCAACAACAGATAGACAAATAGATATCAATGCATGAATGCAATGCAATGCACATGACCGCTACGGCATACAGCCCGATCCATTTGGGTACCCGCGCTCACTGTGGGGTTTCAGACTCCGGAGGGGCTCCTACAGCCCAAGAGCAATGACATAGTAGTATTCGCTGCGGCGTGCAGCCCGGTCCACTATCAGAAAAGTTATATATGCATGCAAGCCACACGGGCACAATCAAGTTTACCATTTTCAGTTCCATTTAACAGGTATTATAGTTTAAGTGATTAAAACCTTAGAAGATTGCTAATCATTTCTAGACAGTATTTAACTCAGGACTGATATCATGGAAACATGCTCAATTTCATGGCAACAGTGATAATAATCCCTAAGGGATCCAAATAGTTGGCACGCAGCCCAAATATGTTCATAACAATCCATGTAGGATGTTTACCAGCCAAATTTCTAGTCAATAACACAGTATAGACATCACTCGGACAGACTAAGCCATAGTCCCGTCCACAAACGACCCCGCACTCACCATGGAGTACGTGTCTCGCCTCAATACAGCATCACAATGTGAGATACCGGAGTTTCAAACCCTCAGGTCATTATCTACATCTATTATTCACCTCAAGCCGGTCACAAAACTACTTCGCCATGCCTTTTCCTCTCGAATCCGCCTCCTCGCACGTCGAATCTAGTCAAAACCATAACGAATACATTACAATAGCTAATGGAACATAACCCAATTGAAAGAACTCGAAAAACACCCAAAAATACGAAGTTGGCAAAACCCGAGCCCCGGGTCCACTCCTCAAAAAATTACGAAATTTACATCACTAGATTCCTCATCTCGCCACGAGTCTATACATATCATGTTTATAAAAATCGGAGTTCGTTTGACCCCTCAAATTCCAAGTTTACACTTTCTTAGGTTTCAAACCCTAACCACCATTTTTACCCCTTAAATCCTTGGATTTTCAGTGATTAATTCATGTTTTACACCATAATAACATAATCTGAGTCTATAAATTCATACCTGATGTAATCCCCTTCTAATCCTCTCCAAATCGCCCAAAATCGCTTCTTCCCGAAGTCAAAATGTTTTTTCCTTAACTTCTGAAATTCGCGAACACTTTTTCATTAAAACCCTTCAGAGATTTTCGCTTCTGCGCTCCACTGACCGCACCTGCGGTACCGCTTATGCGGCAATATGACCGCTTATGCGGTCTAACTTAAAACCATCGGGGACCTCTTATGCGATCCAAACATCCGCTTATGCGGTTTCCTCCAACTGCTTCTGCGGTCTTAAATCCGCTTACGCGTCCCCGCTTATGCGGACCAAGTTCTGCTTCTGCGGAACTTCACCACCCAAGCCAAATTCGCTTCTGCGCTCCTTCATCCGTTTCTACGAAACCGCTTCTGCGGTCCATTTCCGCAGAAGCGGAAATACCAGCTGACAGCAAAAACAATCCTGAAGCCAAATTCAAAAACTTCTCGTTTTAACACCCGTTCTCACCCCGAGGCCCCCGGGACCTCAACCAAAAGTGCAGACATGATCTAATACCTTATTCAAACTTGATCGAACCTTCGAAACACTATTTTTAACATCAAAAATCATCAAATTTCACCAAATCAAAGCCTAAGTTCTTCAAGAACTTCCGAAATGTACTTTCGATCAAAACCCGACCAAACGATGTCCGAATGACCTAAAAATTTGCAGACATATCCAAAATCACCTAACGGAGCTACTGCACCTCTCGGAATTCCATTCCGACCCTCGGATCAAAATCTCACCTATCTACCGGAATTTGCCAAAATTTCAACTTCGCCAATTCAAGCCTAATTCTACACCGGACCTCCAAAATCAATTCTGATCACACTCCTAAGTCACAAATCATCCCCCAAAGCTAACCAAATCACCGGAATTCATATCCGAGCCTTCTAACTATATAGTCAACTTCCAGTTGACTTTTCTAAAACAAGCTTCCTTCTAAGAGGCTAAGTGCCTCATTTCCAACTAAAACCAACTCAATTCTATCTGATTCATTCAAATACTGATATTGAAGCATAGAACAACATAATATAGGGGAAACAGGGTGGTAACTCATGAGACAACGGGACGGGTCGTCACAATATTGATTGAAAATACCACTGCGAAAGTAATTGAGGATGGTAAGAGAGTTGATCTAAACAAAAAAGGAGGAGATTGGAATGTGGTAATAGGTAGAAATCTCCTAAAAAGAAGGGGGGATAACCAAAATCTCAGAACCTGGGCGTTCGACGAATTGATTTCAACCTTGATTCCTATCCAAATACTTTTGAGGTCCTCGCCACTATTGGAGATCCTGAAGGTAATGCAATAGGTTTACATGACAGTGTGATGTCCAAACAACTAGTTCCAATGTTTAGCAATGAACGAGGAGGCTAAGGCAATGCCGATTTGGCTAAAAATATGGGTGTTCGACCAAAGGTCTCAAAGAAAAATGAGGATGAGGAAAATCTGGGCAAGCAAGCACATAGCTCAAATATCCCACCGTTACATTTTTCAAGCTCTCAAGTGGAACAAATTATTAGAGAAGCCCAGAATGCAATGATGGTCAATAAAATGGTTAATCAACCATTTGTTACTTTGAACACATCCGTCTTTGAAGTACCATCACAATCGTTTGAATCTTGTGGTGAACATGGTGGTGATCAAGGACAAATGGTGCTATCCACAGGAAACAACAATAAGGTTATTAAAGCAAATGTGAGGGAGATGGCAATTAATTCTAAGCTATGGGCTTACCAACGTAAATATGATGATCAAGAAGATTTGGGGGTTGATTTTATGGAGGATTCCTCTGATAAAGGTGAGAGATGTAGTGGGGATGAGGAGATGGCATCAGTAGTGTCACCAACCTTCCCAAAAGGAGGCAGTCCCTCCAAGCTAGGATCAGGTAGTAGGCTTCAATTTGGGCGGCAACAGGAACATAATCCAAACACTTCAGCCGGTATTAATGCTGAATCTGGGCAGCAGCAGTTGATAACTGATGGACAGTAGCAACAGGAAGCAATGACACAAGATATCTCGATGGAGGACAGAAAATTGCTCGATGTATTGGTAAGTTCTACACCCTTAAGCCCTCTAAATACACCTTAGGTTGCTAGTACTGGAAGGGTGAATAAAAGGCAAAACAAGGCAGCCTTGGTCACTAAACAAGAAGGTAATGCTTTGGTATCGCAAGATCTTGTTCAAGGCATGCCAAATCCTTTAAACTTGAGGAGAGATATTTATGAAGAAGGTTAGGAAGATAAAATTTTACAACAGTGCCGGGCAGAGGCATCAAGGAAATGTGATCTATCACCAATGCATAGTGGACAAAGCAAGAAGTTTCATACAAGGGACAAAAGTTGGGACGTCAGGGTAAATGAACATGCAAACATAAGGAGACTTCCGATGAGAGTTTCCAAACAAAAACAGGCCATCCAAACACATCTACAAAGTCCAATCGTTCAAAGAATAAAGCATGAATTTTGAAGACATTTTGAAAAGGGTTGATGAAGAATACAAGAGTCTACAAATTGGTGATTTCACAACATTAGAGAACAGGGCGCATTATTGTTATTCCTATATTTTCTTTTTCTACCATCACATTAGCATAGTTCTATGTAATATCATCACAGAGTATGTTATAAACTCTGTGATGATCATAGAATATCTAGTCTTAGCTAGCTCTTTCTTTTTACATGCATGTTAGTAGGTGAGGCTTTTTTCTTTGCCTCAATAGGATTAGTAAGGTAAGGTTTAGCCCAGTTTGTGCTGCTCTAGTCATATGCCTTTGGAAAGATATCTAAATGGCTATGAGATTATATGCCCTCGTGAGATTTTGCCGGCAGCTACACCATGATTCCTCTTCATGAGGCTGCCATAAGGGCATTGTGAGGCGTAGAGGAGTGATTATATAGCCAAGGCATAGAGGCAATACTACTGGTGCTATAGCCCCCCTTATTTGTACTCTTCCTATGTTGTTTTTTTTGCTTTTTAACATTAATAAAACTAGCCCTAGACACCTGCCTAGTGGATTGCTTAAAAAAAAATTTTACTCAAAAGCAAAAAGGTTTCTCATTCACTTGACAACCATATTGGGATTTACTCGCCAACTGAAAACTACATAATCCAATTTCCTTGAAAAACAAATGACCATCCCTCTCCGTTCACATTTTTTTTTTTTTTTTGGTATAAAGAAAATTATCATTCTCAACCAAACCAACATACAAATGTTCTGTAATCTGTACAAACTAGTGGCAAAACACCTCTAGTCTCCGTTCACAGTTACTCACTTATTTTAGGTAACAACAAAGGTTCCAAATTAAATGAACAAAAATCACAATTACAATTGAAAATATTTAACCAAATTCTTAACACACGCATGAATCTTGATTTTGTGAGCATCATTAGCAATATTTAGTTCACCTTCCTGCAGTTGACACGAATTTGACCTTGGTTTCCAGTCAATGGCTTGATATTTCCCATCTTAATCATAGACTCAGCAAAATCTTTAGAGAAAGTTCCAAGGTTGGTACTGTATGTCTTAACAAGACCATCAGTTTCTCCTCCACTAAACAATGCTTGATCAGAATGCAAAAGTCCTTTCTTCGATACCAAGTTACTAAAATATTTAGAGTCAAAAAGAGCAGCTGTAGGATCAAGGGAAGCAAGGTTAGAATCACCTCCACTACGTGGACAATTTGCTTGGCGTTGACTTGCAAAGGTAGAATCAATGCTGTTAGTCTCATTGTAGATGCGATCTCTGAAGGTGAAACACTGAGCAAACCCTAGGGTATGGCCACCGGAGAGCGCGACGAGGTCTTCCTCATCCAATCCTTGTTTCTTGAAGTTGTTGATAAGTGCAGGTAAGTCCATAAATGGAGATGGAATATCATTGTTGGCTGTGGTTCTACTTGCTGTAGTGGAGTCTCTCCTTCCTAGTTTCACTTCCCATGTTGGTCCATGTAGCTGTTCACGTACAAATATTAATTCAGTTTAATTAATCATCGAAGGTTCATAACATTAGCAGCATACACCATCAGGTATCGAGGATTTAAAGTCTATAGGCTCATATAGCGACCTCAAGTTAATATATATAATAATAATTGATTTATCATATATATTAAGGATTTAGAAGGAAGTAATACGCACAGCAACTACAGAGTCACGGGCTGTAACTGCCAATATGTCCGCACAAGATACAACCGGGCGTCCACAAACTTTATCAACCTCAGATTTGATTCTATCAATCACCTCAAATCCTCTAGCTGAATTGTTATTAGCACGAGCATTCTTTTCACCGTCAATAGTCACCGTTTGATCAAGAAGAATCGAAGCATCACAACCCTGCATTAACAAAAAGCAATGACTTCATTCCCAACTTACAGAATTTAGGTTAACTACTCAGATTCTTTAACATATAGAATTTGGGATGAAATGAAAAATATTAAGTGGGAAAAAAATACGAGCTTACATTAACAAAACAATCATGAAAATGTAGACGTAGCAGAGAAGCACCCATTCGTCTCTCTTTCTGAACTGCTTCCTCAACAACCCGTTTAATTGTTGGTAAAGCTTCAGGACAAACATCCTCATAGAAATCATCTGATAAATCCGAAAATGCTATCACTGCTAAAGAAAAGATGATCAACACATGAAGAAACAGGAATCTACGTGAAACCATTTTTGATAACTATAGTCTATGAAGTTCTACACTTCTATATAAGTGATGTTACTGATTCTGTGTGATGATGAGAGTAAAATGTGGCTATATTTATAGGTTAGAAAAATGTTTACTATTATAACACGACAATGGTTTTAGGTTTAGCAACTCTCCCAAGAAAAATGAGCCAGACTTTGACAATTTCTAAGAGGATGGTTTTTAAATGAATTGTTGTTCATGCACGAAATGTTCAGACTTGGAAATTTTCAATTATTGCAAATTTGAGTGGGTCGGAGTCTTTCGTTTAAAGATAATTAAAATCAAACCTACTACTTAAGAAACGACCAAATTAAAACAATATCAATTTTGACTTAGCAAAAAAATTGTACGTTGTAATTAACTAACTACCTCTTTGTATACCGGTCGCTTTTTATTGAATTTTTCTCTTTGCATGGGCGTCGCTAATTTTATACGAGGATATACCGCCAAAAGATTTACTTCACGAGAATGTTTTATTTAGACTGCTATTATATGAGGGAGTTGTTGATACATAAAATAAATAAAAATATATCATCACTAACAATCTAAGCTTTCAAATGAGATGGTCATACACTTCAGCGTGTTATCAAAGCAGACATAGTTCTCGATTCGAGACTCACCATCACCTATTATGAAAAAGAATTTCCACACTTTGCTCATGATCAAAAAATAGGGTTGCAAGTGAGATGGCATGGTGAAGATATAACAATAAATAAATGTGTGCTCTCTAATATCTTAAGCATCTAGATGAGGTGGACTCAAAACTCGATAGGTGTAATTAAGGATTTCTGCAAATTAATAATACTATTGGGTGTGAGAACAAAGTTCCATATTGGTAGCTGAAAAGATTGGAAGTCTACATATAAGGCGTAAGAATCTCTTAATGGTGTGACGCCTTTTGGGGAAAACTTTGCGGGCTTGGCCCAAAGCGAACAATATCATACCATGTTAAGTGTGTCTTTGGGCTTGTTTAGACCAACAACAAGTATCAGAGCTCACGTTCAGCGAGACGAGTATGAAGATGGCGGAGTGATGGTGCAGGGTCGCACATACACAAGCAGAAGTTAGTTGCGGGCTTCGGGTGCCATAATACTCTAATAATGTGGGTAGCACACAGTAATCTCGAAAATTAACTCGTGGATCGTGGTTGTGACGATCCGACCCGTCGTCTCATGAGTTACTGTCCCGTTCTTACCATTTTCTGCTTCCTTATGTTTCATTATCGGTATTTGGTGTGTTAGAGTTGATTTGGAAGGGTTTTGAGAAGAAATGAGACACTCAGTCTCTTTAACGAAGATTTAGTTTGGAAAAGTCAACCAGAAGTTGACTTGTGTATTACAGGGCTCGAATACGAATTCCGATGGTTCGATTAGCTCCGGGAGGTGATTTGTGACTTAGGAGCGTGATCGGAAGTGGTTTTGGAGGTTCGGTGTAGAATTAGGCATGAATTGGCGAAGTTAGTATTTTGGCGATTTCCGGTTGATAGGTGAGATTTTGATCTAGGAGTCGGAATGAAATTTAGAGAGTTTTTGTAGCTTCATTAGGTGATTTGGGACGTGTGTGCAAAATTTCAGGTCATTCAGACGTGGTTTGGTTGGGTTTTTGATGGAATGCGTGTTTTGGAAGTTTTAGAAGAACTTAGACGTGAAAGCGATGTAATTAATTTGATGATGTTGGCTTTATTTGAGGTGTTTTGATAATTGGAAAAAGTTTGAATGATGTTCTAGGAGGTGTTAGCATTTTTTGTTGAGGTCCCAGGGGCCTCGGGGGTGTTTCGGATGCCCAACGGGTCATTTTAGGAAAAATTTGAACTGATGTTGCTGGAATCTGGTTTCCTTCTTCGCGAACGCGAAGGGTAAAAACGGGAGGCTGATATTTTTGCCTTCGCGAGCGTGAAGGGGGAGTCATGAACATGAAGGAGCAGGTCAAGGTACTACGTGAACGCGCGAGGGTAACTGCAAACGCGTAGAAAGAAAATTTGGGCCTGGGTCGTTTGGCCTACACGAACGCAAGGCTGGCTACGCGAACACGAAGGGCTTGGTAATTGGCCTTCGCGAACGCGAGACTAAGCCTGCCAATGCAAAAGTTCAGGGGGTTTGGTCTTCGCGAACAGGATGCCTGGGCCGCGAACGCGATGAAGAATGGGTCTGGGCAGAATGTTAAGTTCTGAAAATGGGACTTCGTTCCCATTTTCCATTTTTAGCGATTTGGAGCTCGGATAGGGCGATTCTTGGACAGATTTTCATAGAGAACAATGAGGTCAGTGTTCTTAACTTAGTTTTAGTTGTATAACTTGAATCTATTACAAGTTTTGGTGTTTAATCCGTGAATTTTGTTGGAAAAGTGTAGAAAACCCTCATGGATAGAATCACAAATTTGAGGGTCGAAATGTTATGGGAATTGGATAATTTTAGTATGGTTAGACTCATGGCGAGATAAGGAACCCGATGATGTAAGAATTTTTGAGTTTCGAGATGCGGGCCCGGGGCTCGGGTTTTGTCAAATTCGTGAATTTTGATATTTTTCGATTGCTTTCGATTGGGTATTGTCACTTTAGCATAATGCGACATATTCGTTGTGATTTTGGACAGATTCGTCGCAAGAGGAGGCTAATTTGAGAGGGAAAGGCATAACGAGCTAGACTTTTGGCAGTCTTGAGGGAGTAATTGGTGTAAATGATATCCTGAGGGTTTGTAATCCCGAAATTTCACATCGTAACGCTATATTGAGGCGAGACACGCGCTCTATGACGAGTGCGGGGTCATTTATTATTGGGAATTGTGACTTGGTCCGTCCCGAGTGATGTTTTTACCGTGTTTTCTACTAGAACTTAATTGAGAATCATCTTCACTTGGATTTAATTGTTACCTTTGGGCTTCGTGCCAATTATTTGAATCCTTCGGGGATTGATATCACTATTTTCGCATTATTTTTCATATTATTTGAACACAGTCCAAGGTTTTAAATACTATTTTGCAAGCTCAACCATATTTCTAAGATTTGAAAACTTAAACAATATTTTATTGACATTTTGAGTTGAGAACTATTATTTTATTATTGCCCAAGAGGCTTATGTGCATTTCTGGACTGAGCATAGATCGGGATGCGCGCCGCAGCAGTATTATATTGATATTGAGGCCGAGAGTCTGGTTGAGTATATTGATCTTGAGGCCGAGAGCCTGGTTGATTATATTGATATTGAGGCTGAGAGCTTGGTTGATGCAACGAGATGGCTTGATTGCGCTTGGGCTATAGGAGCCCCTCCGGAGTCTGTACACACCCCCAGTGAGCGTCGTCGACGATAAATAAATGGATGGCCCGGGCTGCATTCCGCAGTGGGTACCAGAGTGTACCGTCATATGCATTGCATTGTACTCATGCATTTGTTCTTTATCTGTAATACTTGTCATAATATTTTTGTACCCTTATTTCATTGACTTGTTGCTTCACTATTAAATGTTCTAAACTACCAGTTATAGGTTACTTTGTATTTTTCCGTGATTTCGTATTCTCATCCATTATTTATGTTTATTACTCACTTGGTCGGAATACTTACATTACTCACTGCACCTTGCGTGCAAATCCAGGTACACTACAGGCTGAGTGAGGATTTGTTTAGCTAAGCAGCAGCATCCGGGAGTATCGAGGTAGCTGAATGGCGTTCGCAGCCTTGATCTCTCCCCTTTATCTATATCTTTTTTTCTGTATTTCCTACACAGACTTGTAATAGGTGGATATTCTGTATTAGAGGCTCAAACATGTGACACCGGATTCTATTGGGCTATGTTTCAGTATTTTAAATTGAAGTTCCGCATATTTTATGGATATTTCTAGACTTCTGAGATACTGTTCTAGGAAATTCCCTGTGTTATTATTCATAAACGGTATAAGAAATGGGGAAAATGTTTTGAATGGTTAGGCTTGCCTAACAGAGTGTTAGGCGCCATCACGACCGGGGTTGGGGTCGTGACAGTGATAGTGGGCCACGTGAAACTTAGTTCGAGGGGGAGAAAGTTGGGTGTGCGAACAAAGTCCCATATTGGTAGCTGAAAAGATTGGGAGTCTATATATAAGGTGTAGGGATCTCTTAATGATGTGAGAAAACCGCGGGTTTGGCCCAAAACAGACAATATCACAACATGTTAAGACTGTCTTTGGGTTAGTATAGCCCAA
>MU771882.1:37341-65117 GCA_026770625.1 Nicotiana glauca | reverse complement strand
GGGGGGGGGGGGGGGGGGGAATCAACTTATCTAAAAAAAGAATTAGCAAGAACAAAATATAGAAATAATTAAGAAGAACAACTCAACGTGGACTATATCAAGAAAAACATCCTCTCAATATCTATACTCAATGTCAACATTAACAACATGCAAATAAATTTTGTAATGAGAACATTGATGCTAAAGGTCTTAATTATTTCTTTAAACAATAGAGCGGACTATTCGACACTGTTAATATTGACTCATTCATTAATTACTTATGAGGCACGTTAATTCAACATTAATCATATGGCCCCTTGCCATACCACACTCACCGAAACTCTTTTAAACAAAATATGCAGAAGAAAATACGTACGCATCAGTAGATCAACAACTGCTTTTGAATATTACGTTTTCTGTATCTTTTGGCAAGGTATTAATTAAGGTTTTCGTAGTATCATGGTTCTGCATGGATGGACATACACTGACCCGGGTAATGACACATGGAAAACGGTACTAATTTGAACTTGGTTAGGATATAACTAAAATTTCCTTTTATCCAGATTTATGTGATTCGATTTTAATTTCGAGAGTGAAATGATTTTTTCTTTGACCGTGATAATTTTATATGTATCTATTGTATACGGTAAAAATCTGAGGAGCCGATTACATGGTCAGTGCGGTGCTTCATAGACATGCCTCCTAAGGCTCGAGGTGCAACCTCGAAGGGTACCCAAACGCTCGACTTTGGGGAAAACGGAGAAATGGGAAGTTCCCTAGGCACTTGATTAAAGATGACCAAGCCTTTAGGCTAGTACAAGCCCATACCGTGGCATTAAATGGATGTACCAGCCCACATCTTTGTAATAAATGCATTTGTACTATGTTGGAATTTCCCCTCATATATAAAGAGGACCCCTGTCATTTTGTAAGACACACAAGATACAACACACAATATTGAAGAAAAGAACATTCTCTGCTCTCTAATTTAAACGCATTCTATCTTCATCCTATTACTTACATTTATTGCGTTCTATTAATTGTTCTTCATATATTGCTCATTATTGATCATAAAGAGCCTTCATCAAAGCTCTTAAAGATGTTAATCCTTTACCGATTGTCCATAACTTAGTATCGACCTCGATCTCGAAGCCCCGCATAACCAGGCTCAAGGCCCCGATTCTCAGCCACTCAGTTTGCTTAAACATACTATTTTTTAGTTTTTATCTTATTTTCTAGTCTCACCCTTAGCATTTATTGCCTAGCAACTAGCATAAAAAAGATCACATATTTTTACAACCACAAAATCAAATCTAATTGTAATTACCATTTTCAAGATAAATAGTTTGGCGCCCACCGTGAGGCTAAAATTAATAGTGATTGTTTTCTTGCTGGTTTACTACATAATGCAAGTTATCTTTCATACTTTTCTTGTCCAAGAATCTTTGATTTCAGATCAAAATGTCTAACTCAGAGAATGCACATGACAACAACGGTCTTGAAGACCATGGAGAGAATGGTGTAGTTGTTCTAGATATTGGTGTACCACCACAAAACACTGAGGTTGCACCAGAACTGATTCCTGTCAATATGGTTTTGCGCAACGCTCGACACGTTGACATAAGCTCCCGAACCAACAGGAGTATACACCAAAGAAACCAATAGGAAGCCCAAAACCCCGGCTCAGGAGGAACAAGGGGTTAGCCTTCGCATCATCTTCAAGATGTTACAAGCAGGGCATCTGGCGATTGCTCAACTGCAAAGCCACCAAAAAACTCCAAGCACAGCAGCACCGAAAACGGCTCCCCAGGCCGAACAAGTACCCAAAAGATCAAGCAACAACAGGTCAGCAATCGACCCTGCTATCATAAAGATGCTCGAGGACCTCACAAAGAGGATCGAGTCAGGCAAGAAGAAGATAGAAGCCAATGACAAGAAGGTAGAGACTTACAACTTTAGGGTCGATCAAATTTCGAGCGCACCCCCGACCCTAAAGGGTGTCGATTCAAAGAAGTTTGTACAAAAGTCGTTCCCACATAATGCGGCTCCAAAACCCATTTCAAAGAAGTTTAGAATGCCGATCTACCAAAATACAACAGAACCTCGGACCGTAATGAGCACGTCGCGGTAAAGGGCAACGATCTAAAGGACGACGAGACTGAATCTGTCCTACTAAAGAAGTTCGGAGAAACACTTTCAAAAGGGTAAATGATGTGGTTTCACAACCTAGCCCCGAACTCAGTAGATTTATTTGCTATGCTGGCAGATTTCTTCATAAAGGCACATGCCCGATCCATCAAGGTGGCTACAAGGAAATCCGACGTCTTCAAAATCAAGCAAAGAGAAAACGAGATGCATCGGGAATTCGTATCTCGCTTTCAAATGGAATGAATGGAGTTGCCACCAGTCTCCGATGGCTGAGCAGTGTAGGCCTTCACTCAAGGCTTGAACGAGCGAATCTCGGTAGCTTCGAAGCAGCTGAAGCAGAATTTAGTTGAATATCCCGCCATGACTTGGTCGGATGTCCACAATCGATATCAATCAAATATCGGTATCGAGGACGACCAACTAGGATCACCCTCAGTCTCGGTATATCCTAGCATGCTTCCGGCAAAGAGGTAATGCCAAACAAGGAGAGATACCAAACATACATTGAAGATCAAAGAAACGCCCCAAAGCGAAACATACCCAGAAATGAACGAAGGATGGATCGAGGTTCAGAACCTTCGGGGATTGTAAGCAAGGCTGAATTCGATAGGAACATAGGCCCGACGGAGGCACCGTGCTTGTCAGAATA
This sequence comes from Nicotiana glauca, assembly GCA_026770625.1. Lineage (NCBI taxonomy): Eukaryota > Viridiplantae > Streptophyta > Magnoliopsida > Solanales > Solanaceae > Nicotiana > Nicotiana glauca. Next base: position 62,341 of record MU771882.1, on the reverse strand, counting down.
CAATTTCAATGTCGACATGTCAAACATCGTATCTGTCATCGGTAAAATCAGAAGCACCAGATGCATGTACAATCAGATCCTACGCAAAGGAACCATAACTTAGTGTGCGAATTTCACGACACACACGGTCGTAGAACCAAAGAATGTAGACAGCTCCGAGAAGAAGTAGCCTGACTACTCAACAATGGGCACCTCCGAGAGTTCTTTAGCGACCAAGCCAAAAATCAATATCGGGAAAGAGAGGCAAATAGGAAAAATGAAACAGAAGAACCACAACATGCCATCTACATGATTGTTGGGGAGGTCAATATCCCACAGGAACCCGTTGTCAAAAGAACAAAAATATCCATCAGCGGGGAGAAGGGAACTCGGGGTTACATACCCGAGGATGCTCTCACATTCAACGACGATGACATGGAAACCTTGTCTCAGCCTCATAACGATGCACCAATAATCTCTTTTCTTGTGAATACATTTCAAATTAAATGTGTACTTATTTATCCAGGTAGCTTGGCCAATATTATCAGGTCGATAGTGGTGGAGCAGCTCGGATTCCTTGACCAAATCGTGCCCGACTCTCGAGTCCTTAACGAATTCAACATGGTAAGCGAAACAACAAAAAGGGAAATCACCCTCCCGGTCCATGTGGCTGGTACGATCCAAAATGTCAAATTCCATGTCATAGAAGGAGACATGAGGTACAACGCCTTGCTCGGAAGGACATGGTTCGCTGCATGAGAGCAAAACCATCAACCCTTCATCAAATGATGAAGTTTCCGACGAAGTATAGAATAAAAATTGTGCATGAGGAACAACAAGCAGCGAGAGAGATGTTCGCGGTGCACGATATGGCACCGGCACCAATACCTCCAACATTGAATGAGCCAAAGGATAAGAAAATAGTAAAATAGCTATAGCGAGATGTATTCTCGACTACACCCGACTAAACAACTAAAGGACCGTACCGCATCCTCAGAACAAACGATTGAAGCATATCGAGGCTCGAAGTGCCGTCAACACTAAGGTACAACCATCTCCCTTTTGATTTGCATTTTACACTGACCTCTGTGCAGGTATCTAATCGAAACAGCTGAAACGCTTTCCAACCCAACGCTTAAGAGCCTAAAGGATAGCTTAAAATTTAAAATCTTAAGGGTCAAATGAGCTCAAGTTGAAATCCGACTCGAAGACTGAGCCCGAAAACAGTCAACTGAATATGCCTAAAGGAAAACGCATAAGATCCACTATTGCCAGCATATGTTAAAAGTCGTACCGACTTTATGCGTAAGAGCCTACGGGCCAGCCTAGCAAATCCTCAGGGCCAAATTATATACCTAAGGGTTATTACTCGAAGTCTAGTTCACCTGGCTAATCATCGACAAACATATAAATTCAAAACAAAGGAAGACATACACAAGCAAAGGGAAATGCATGAAAGGCAAAACTGAAAGGTTTTCTTTTAGACGCATACGCGAAGAAATACAAAAATCTTCGTTTGCAGAGTTCTCTAATAATATTGTACAAAGAATCAAGAAGAAAAAGCCTAGTATATTTTTCCCTCGAGGACTACGGCCCCATCAACCCCTTCTCCACTATCTTCGGCGTCAGATACGAGGAATTTGGCGTCATATTCTTCCGTCTTGGCCTGCGCTATCTCTTCTGAGATATCCAAGCCCCTATTATGAATCTCTTCGAGGTTTTCCCTTTGAGATTTACACCAAGCATATTCATTGCTTTTGCTCTCTCGATCAGAAGCCCCTTTCAGCTTAGCCAGAGCTTCGGCAGTGTCTTTTAAATTGACAACCACTTTCTTATCGGCCTTAGCCCGGATCTCTTCAGCTTATGCTCGGGCATCCACGACCTTGGCCTTCATCTCCAAAAGGTTGGACTGGAGCCTTGCAATCCTGCTCGTCAAAATCGAGTTTTTTCACGGGCATTTTGGAGCTGCACCTCGAGGGCAGAAACCTTGGCCAGAGCATTCTTCTTGGACGCAACATGGGCATCTATTTGAGCCCTTAGCTCGTTACACTCATGCCTGGCTTGGCCAACCTCACCCCAAAGGCATTCTAAATCCTCTCACTTGCCCTGTAGCTGAGGTGTCAAAATATTAGTCATTGATGATAGGAGAAGGAGCATGCACCCCCTCAGACCAAAAGTTACTTGTTTCTCAAGGTGGCTTTCGTAGTTCAGGCTTCGGTTCACCTCATACCAAAGGCTCCTCAATTATTTTTCCCTTTCATCACAAAGAAGCTTGAGGGACTTCTCCCCATCCAAGGCTTTCCTTAATCGGGCTTCACAGTGGAGCAGCCTGGACTTGAGCTTGTTAAAAGCTTGCAAAAAATTAGCTTAATGAGAAAAACAAAAATTTTAAATCAGGAGATCGACGAATTCGATCAAAGATCACCACAGAACAAAGCCGTTGATCCTCCTCGAAGGTTGAGCATGCACCTACTGGCCTGGTCTCACCGGCCCCAATCGAACCAATCTCATCGAGGACATGGTCACTCGAGACCCTACTTGATTTAGGTGGTCCTTGGTCTCGAACATCCCTCAAAGTACCTTTGACAAGGGGCGAGGACGGCGGCTGAACACCTATATCCCTCGAAGTACCTTCGACGGGAAATGAAGACGGAGGCAAGAGAGGAACCACTTTTCCAAGGCTAGAAGCCTCAGACGCTGCAGGATCGGTAGATACATCTCCTTTGAGCCTTTGACGGAGTTAGTACACATAAAAGAAAATACCTCTCGAAGAAAGCAAGCCACATACCACGTACTGTGGTGTTTTGCCTCCCATCTACCATTAGCCAGATCTCGCCACTTACGCTCATTGTAAGTCGAGCAAACTGCCAGTTTTCGAGATGAATCCACCAGTTCGGGAACCTCATGTGGCATCCACGGGATGGCTGCAAAATAAAATAAAGAGCAACCATCTTTACAGAGTCTGCCTTCACCATAGGCAAGAACAATAAGAACACAAGTGCATCACTTACGTGTGAAGTTCCATTTCTCAAGAAATGGAAGGATCTCTGCGGGGGATAATAACAACAACCTGCACTCGAACAAAACATCTCCTCCACCCTCGATCCCCATCCTCTTCATTGCTGGCAATAAAGGGCCGAGTAGATAGACGTGGCAGAGTAATCAAGCCCCGATGATGAAAGGGTAAGTGAAGTCTAAGAAGATGACTTAGGGTAAACTCGAGCCCAGCTTTATTTACAAAATATTTTATCATCAGCATTATCCTCCAAAACGACAGGTGAACCTGTGTCAGGGTAACCTGACATCACCTACAAAATTCGAGCATGACTCTACCAAGGGGGCCCAACATAAAGAGGTACGTATATACGTTCAAAAACCCATCGACATGAGCCATGATGCTCTCTTTCGGGGAAGGTACCTGTAGTACTACTTCTTCGCCCCATCCGTATTCTTTTCTAACTGCCTCGAGGTGATGCTCCCTTATCGAGGAAATAAACATCGATGCATTGTCCCAATGGCCCTGAACATTGGGAGGTCTCTCTAACGCAAAATCCCTCCTCGTGACGAAGCACCTCGAGGTTAGCTCACCAAAAACTGGCAGTGTACCACCGACTAAATGCGAAGCAGAGGCGGAACTTTCTTCTCTGTAGTGAACAAGTTGGACGTAGCGGCCACGGCTAAGGTAAAATAAGAAAAAGGAAGGTAAAGTCTTGGGCGAAAGCTTTTGAAGTGGTAAGAGAACTAACACAAAAAAGAGCTCTATAAAAGGGATAGTTACTCAAAGTAGCAGAGTCCTCAGATAAGAAATAAGGAAATGCATATATAGAGCAAGAAGCGATTGTTCGCCTATCTTAAAGGCTAATTAATTCTGACCATGGAAGTCTCAATTTTGGGAAATGCACCGGTGGGACCGCCCTGGTCACTTCACAATCGTGGAACATAAATGATACTTCCATGCAGCACTAGGGAGTCGTTGAGACCCCGAGGATTTCTATTGTTACAAGCATCAATCTAAAAAGCTATCGACCTAACCTCGGGATGGTGCCCTATCTCGAGGGTCCCGACTACTCCAAGTATGGGCTCCGAAGAGCCAACATCAAAATTCAACTAGCTTTAACTAAGCATTGAAAATATATTCGAAGACTTGAAGCAGAAAAATTTTCTTTATTGCTAAAAATATATTTACAAGGGACGTCTTTACAAGACCTTTTCCCCAGAGGAATTCACACACAGAAAAGAAAGGAAAAAGACATGGGTCTATTCTTCGCCGTCTATATTCTCCGAATCATCTCCGAAACCCTCATCCAAAATGGTCGATAATGTTGATTCTTCCTCCAAGTCTCGGGCTTCCTCCATCCCAGCTGAGAGATCGGTGGCTTTAGCGATTGCCTCCTCGAGAGCTTGCCTCCATACCTTTGCACGAGCATGAGCAATGGCTCGAGTTAGCTTCTGCCCAGCCTTTCTTGATATCTCTCAAGCTCGTTCATTTGCAGTGGCAGCGTCTTTCCTATAAGATGATACATTTTCTTCAGTCGCAGACTTGGCCGCCAGTAGTATGGCAACCACCTTCTTACCACTTTGAAAAAGATCTCGGGTCAAATGACAGTTCCGTAAGCAGAAGGTCCCTCTCCGAGGTCACGGCCTTATTTTTCCCCCTCAGCTCAAGGACTTGCACGTCCTTGGCGACAGCTTCCTCCCGAATTTTACCCACAAGGGCATCCTTATGCCTCACCTACAAAGGTAAAGCAAGTTCGTAAGAATTAAGTTATAAAAATAGAAGGAAAGTTCATAAATGCAGTGTTACCTGCTCAGCAAGGCCAGCTTTTTCTTGGCACACTCCCTCTAACCTCGCCGGGGGACCCCCCTCAACTCCTCCTTCTTTTGGGCAGAAGAGGCCTCCAACTCCTTTACCCCCAAGGTAAGCTTCTAGACCTTCTTCCTACATCTTGTAAGCTTGTCTCGCAGCTTAAAAATGGCATGATTGTACATTTTTTTAGCCTACAAAAAGACATAAGAGTCAGAAAAATGAAGGAAAATACTTGAAACACAAATATACATATATATATATATATCAAAAGGTATCACCTGCTGCTGGAGCCTCTCCGCCTCCTCGATAACATCGTGAGCGTCGAGATCAATATCCTCACCAACACCATCAAGGAAGTTTCCAAACACATCTTCCCCTTCATAAGGGCCCCCCATATTGGTGGCATTCGGGTCTTGTGCATCCCTGAATTCCCCCGGCAAGAATCGAGGGCCCAAATTAAGGCCACTCAGGGCATCAATTTCTTCGAAGGCCTCGTCATGTCCCCGAAAAGCTTCCGGCTTAGACCCTTTAGAATCATCAGTAGCGGGTTCCCCGACATGGACTGTACCATGTCCGTCTTGGAGCTCGAGTACCACATCCTCACCCTCCTTGGGGATCTCCTCAACACGGGCTCGATCCATATCGACCGTTCTCGATTCGGAGGCCCTCAGCCCAGCAACGTGTGAAGCATCCGTGCCCGATCTCATTCTTTGTACCAAAGGATATTCATCATCATCGTCATCTTCATCCTTAGTTCTAGGACTTGCCGCAACGGCCGAAGTCGAGACCTTGGAATCATCCCAAGGCCTGCAAGGTTTAGGTTTCTTTGACTTGGGAGACTCAGCAATCGCTTCTTTCTTCTTCTTCTTGCTCTTACCGGGCTTTGAGGTCCCTTCCTCACCGTTGGGAGACGGTATCATTAACTCTCCATCGCCAAGGCCTGCACAAACATAATGCTCAAAGCTCACCAACAAGTAAGATATGCAAAAGGGATATGGAAACATAGTAAATATAGCAATAAAAAGCTTACTGTGATTCTTGGCCATCCACCGCGTTCTGACCAAGTCAAGCCAGGAACGTTCGAGATAGGGAAACAAAGAATTCAACTGCCTAATCCACCTCGATATGTTCTGGACGGAATCGGGGTACCAAACGGTGACTGCATAATCAAAAGGAAGATCATGTTTTGTTTGAGAAAAAGGTAAGAAGGCAATAAAACAAGCTCGAGGGAGAGGCACTTACGCTCCATATTCCACTTCTACGGGAATGGCATCCTTTCGGCCGGGACGATGTTCGAGGTCCTCACTTGGACAAATCGGCTCACGACAAAAGTCAAGAATAACCGGATCTATTGTCGGGGAAGAAAGGTTTGAAGAGTCGACGGGACCCAGAGTGAATGGGTATGTATATACATGAAGAAAGCCAACCTTATGGTCTGTTATGCTTTCATTAGATTTGGGAATATCAACTAGCACTGTCTTCTCCCATTAATAGTCTTCCTTCACTTTACCTATATTAGTCAGGACGCGAATATACGGGGACACGTGCTCACATCGGCCCGGATTAGTCGGGGGATTCTCGATAGAAAAATTGGACACAATGTCGAACTCAGTAGGGGTACATTGTTCAACAGTTGGGGCCACTTTGGGTTTACCTTTGGATGATCGAGACGAAGAAGCAGTACCCTCTTTTCAAGGCACTATTTTAGAGGCTCTTGCCATGTTAATAGAAAGGTTTTCAGAGAAGAGAGAATAATTTAAAAGAGGGCAAACTTAGCTCTAAAAATTTGAAAATGTTGTGAAAGCGTAAATCACTAAACAGTTGGGGTATTTATAGAAGCCATATGGGCAGCGGAAAGGCCGAACCAATAGCGGTTCGTGGGCCTCTCGATAGTCGTATTGACAGCGACCTTTGCGCAGCTTTTGAGTCATGCATTTAATGCTCTAATAGACTGACGTCATGACGGTAGTATCAAAGAAGCAAGAGTTCAAAATCGTTTCCTATCATTTTTATTCTAGAAAACGCGGGGACTATCTGTATACGGTGAAATCAGAGGAGCCGATTTCATGGTCATTACGGTGCTTCATAGAGATGCCTCCTAAGGATCGAGGTGCAACCTCGAAAGGTTCCTAATGCTAGAGTCTGGGGTAATGCAAATCGATAGCTATGATGGAGAAGAAGTTCACTAGGCACTTGGTTAAAGCTGACCAAGCCTATTAGGCTAGTACAAGCATATACCTGGCATTAAATGGTTGTACCGGCCCCACATCTTTGTAATAAATACATTTGTACTATGTTGGGATTCCTCCTCATATATAAAGAGGAACCTTGTCATTTTGTAAGACACAAGATACAATACACAATATTGAAGACAAGAACATTCTCTGCTCTCTAACTTAAACACATTCTCTCTTTATCCTATTATTTACATTTATTGTGTTCTATTAATTGTTGTTTATTTATTGATCATAAAGAGCCTTCATCAATGCTCTCAAAGTTGTTAGTCCTTTAGCGACTATCCATAACTTAGTATCGAGCTCGACCTCGAGGACACGTATAACCAGGCTCGAGGCCCCAATCTCAGCAACTCGGTTCGCTTAAACATATCGTTTTTGAGTTCTTAACTTATTTTCTAGTCTCACACTTAACATCTATTTCCTAACAACTAGCATAAAAATAGATCACGTATTTTTAGAACCACAAAATCAAATCTAATTATAATTACTATTTTCAAGGTAAAAAAATATGTCTTTTAAATATTTTAAGTTATTAATTATACTAAAAAGGGCCGAATATGTCCCTGAACTATTGAAAATAGAGTAGTTATGTCCTTCATTGTATTTGTGTATAAAATTGCCCTTGTCGTTAATAAAGTGGTTCACTTATGCCCTTCCCCACTAACAGACTCCACATCATATATAAACTCATATAAAATAACTTTTTTTGCTGAGTTGGAAAATCCATGTTGGAAAAAAAGTCTTCTCTATTAAAAAAAATATTTGTACCGTAAAAAATTCATCTCAGAAAAAGAATGTCTTCCCCAATCTCTATTAACCATGAACAAATCTCATTTTTCTACGATACAACTATTCATCCATCTGTTAAATCACTTCTTTTTAGTGAACCCACTAACTAAAACCAGTAGTCCATTATTCGTCATCTCCACCAAAGTATCTAACTTTACTGTTGCATCTCCACTGTACCGAACAATAATACTAATTCCTTTCCTCTAACTCCATCACTATATGACCCAACACCGGCAAAAATACTTTCACTCCAGTCGTGCTTGACTTTTTTGGTAGGTCAATCCAAGAAGCATTAGATCTGGATTCAAACAAGTTTATAGGGAAGTCTTTGGATCCAACCAATCTGCCAATAGCTTATGGAATATTATTGCAAAGACCACTGCCGATAAGATCTCGAGCAGAAGTTGTGTATATTAGAGTTCTCACAACTATCACATTCATGAAATTAGAAGTCATCTTTTTAAGAATAAATTATGAGGACTCGAGCAGTACTATTCTAAATTGAAGTAATAAATGCTTTTGTGAGCTTAAGGAGATCCTTCCTTCTAAATTGAACACCAACTTAGTTGCATACGATGGTAGGTTTACGGAGAATGCTTTCTCTCCAACATGGATTTCCAACTCAGCAAAAAAATATTTATTTTATATGAGTTTATATGTGATGTGGAGTCTATTAGTGAGGACGGGCATAAGTGAATCACTTTATTAATGGTAAGGACAATTTTGTACCCAAATACAAACGGAGGACATAATTGCTCTATTTTCAATAGTTCAAGGATATATTTGGCCCTTTTTCCGTTAATTATTTTAACTTATATAGTATTACTTTTTCTGTAGTCTCCAAATATATTCTATTTCAAAAAACTCAAATTTTATATCAGAATTTTCGCTCAAACTGAAATTTTATATCAAAATTCAACCCACGTAATTTCTGACGTGCAACAGCTAATTAGGCTCGATACTCGGCCTCCCTACTCGACCTAGAAACAACTTTTTGTTTACTTGAAGCCCATGAAACAAGGTGAGAGCCTAAGAATAAAGGAAATTGAGTAGTCGACTTCCAATTAGTAGCATCACCTCCCCAGTCTGAGTCTGTATAATCGCGTATTAAGGATGACGGCTGTGAAGTAAAAAATAAACCATATGATGGTGTCGCCTTAATATACCGTAGAATGCATTTAACAACAGCCCACTGTGAGTCCAAAGGATTATTCATGAATTAGATACCATAGTGCCCCAACAACACTGCGGTATGATGTAACATAAAAAAACTTAGCACCATCTGTAGTTGAGAGTTTGTTTATAGCGGAAGCTGGTGTAGACAAGCTACTGCACGAGTCCATTTGAGCTCGTTTGAGAAGGTCAGCAATATATTTACCTTGAGACAAATGAAGACCATCCTTCACCCAGTGTGCCTCAATTCCCAAGAAATATGAAGGTCTACCCAACTCTTTCACTGCAAAACGATCATGTAATTGAGCAACTAGTGTCTTAGCAAGAGTAGGATTAGAGCCCAAGAATAGGATATCATCCACATAGATGAGGCAGAAAATCTTTTGTCCAGCAGTAAACTTATAATACAGAGAGCTATAAGTTTTGGAACCTACGAAACCAAAGGAAGTCAAGGCATCTGTTAGACATCGATTCCACATTTTAGGATCCTGTTTTAGGCCATAAAGAGAGTGCTTTAACATGCAAATATGGTCTAGTCGTGTCGGATCAACAAAGTCCGAAGGTTGGGATATCTAAACCACCTCATCTAGATGACCATGAAGAAAAGCATTGGATATATCCAACTGAGTAGCATACCAACAATAAATCACAGCTAGGGAAAGGAGCAATCGGATAGTTGCTGTTAAAGTGCTGCAATGACAGCTGGAAGAAGATTTTATTTAGCTAATAGTTAGTTAGTGGCTAATGATTAGTTAGTTGTATACATGTATATATACACGTGTATATACTACTATATATACTCTCAACTTGTAACTAAACATTGGTAATATCGTATATCCAACACAGAATTTTTGCAACTGCTTCTCTCTCATAGTCTCCTTCTCCTCTTCTCTTCTTAGCTGGAGTTAAACATCAATCAACAATGGTGGTTTTAACATGGTATCAGAGCTGAGAGAGTCGATCGGAACTGTGAGGATTTAGCTTCAAGAGTTGTTCTGTGAAATTGTGGAGAAATTTCTTCGAATTACTGATTTTTAAGCAGATCGATAATGGCTGAGATAAATATTGATAATCCGCGACATCCGCAGTATTTGCAACCTTCAGATGCACCGGGAAATGTAATAATTTCTGTTCGATTGACTAGGAACGAGAATTATTCGGTCTGGAACAGGGCAATGAAGATTCTGTTGAGAGCTAAGAGGAAGCTAGGGTTCATAGATGGTACATGCACCAAAGGCCAATTCACTACTGATTTGGGCGAGGATTGGGAACGTGTTAATGCTACAGTATTAACTTGGATCGTGAATACGGTCTCGCCGGAGCTGGTGAATGGGACAGTATATGCTAACAATGCTCATGAAGTTTGGACTGATTTACAGGATCGTTTTGATAAAATCAATGGATCAAGGATATATAACCTTCAGCGAGAAATTGCTACGATCTCTCAAGGTACTTCTAATATTTCTGCTTATCACTCTAGACTTAAGGTGCTATGGGATGAATATAGTGCACTTATCCCCACTCTGCCTGTGATTCCTGAAACAAGAGCGTTCATAACACATTTAGAACAGCAGAAATTTTTTCAATTTTTGATGGGATTAAATGATAGCTTTAGTGCCATTAGAAGTCAAATGCTACTCATGTTACCATCTCCAAGTGTGAGTCGTGCCTATGCTATGTTGATTAATAAGGAGAATCAGAGGAAGGTTCATATGACCTATACACCTATGAATGAGGCAAATGATTCCACTGCCTTAATGAGTTCAAGAGATAATCCACATAAGTTCAAAAGGTATGGAAATTTATATTGTGAGTATTGCAGAATGAAGGGTCACACTAAAGATACTTGTTACAAATTGGTGGGATATCCACCTGGTTTCAAAGGAAAGAAGAAGCAGGAATACAGGCAAGTCAATGCAGTCATAGGTGATGGATTTCATGCTAAGGATGATGGACCTCCAATTACCACAACTCCAGATTCCAATGTGGGGAGACAAGGTATGCATAATTACTTCACTGATGAGCAATACAACCAGATAATAAAGCTTTTGAATCAGGACAAGGGAGAAGATTTTGCAGCCAACATGGCAGGTAACACTGATTCGCAATTGACTCAAACATGAGACACTCCTTGGATTATTGATACTGGAGCAACAAACCACATGACTTCAAATATTAAGCTGTTGAATGATATAACTAAATTGCCTAACATCAAAAGAAGTAATGTTCATTTACCAAATGGTAAGACAGTACCAGTCATGTATCAAGGAAAGTGTAAGCTCACTGATGATGAATTAATTCAGGATGTTCTGTATGTAGCTGACTTCAAATACAACTTATTGTCAGTTTCAAAACTGACAAAGGAGTTGTTTTACTCAGCACTTTTCTTTCCATCATTCTGTGTATTCCAGGACCTGTGCACTGGGAAGGTGAGGGGGATTGGTAAGGAGAAGGGTGGCCTTTACTTGCTGCTACCAAATGGATCAAGTGCAAATAAACTCAAGTAACAGGTTAGAGGTTGTTTGGCAGAAGATGTTACATTAGATAGCAATATATGGCACAAAAGATTAGGACATGTACCAGCAAGAGTGATGAAATAGCTGGCATTCCTGAAGCACAAGATGTCTACAGACTGCAACTTCAATAAATGCACTATATGTCCACTTGCAAGACAAACTAGGAAACCTTTTCCCCTCAGTACAACTAGAGCAGCAGTAATTTTTCAACTAGTACATGTAGATATCTGGGGCCCTTACAAAGTACCTACATCTAATGGAAATAGATACTTCTTGACATTGGTAGATGATCATTCTAAGATGATTTGGGTGTTCTTAATGAAATTTAAAAGTGATACTCTTATGATTCTAAAAATTTTTATCAAAATGGTGAAAGTGCAGTTCAACCATGATGTTAAATGTCTTAGGACTGATAATGGAGCTGAGTTTTTCAGTTCTGAATGCACAAATTTTCTATCAGATTATGGGATATTACACCAAAGTAGCTGTCCACATACTCCACAACAAAATGGAGTAGTGGAAAGGAGACACAGGCATATCTTAGAAGTGGCAAGGGCACTAAGATTCCAAGGTGGCATACCACTTCATTTCTGGGGATACTGTGTCCTAACAGCTGTGTATCTGATAAATAGACTGCCATCTTATGTGCTAGGTGGAAAATCACCATATGAGGTCTTTCATAAATCATCTCCTTCACTACTGCACTTAAGGGTCATGTGATGTCTTTGCTTTGCCACAGTTATCAGGGAACATGATAAACTCTTACCTAGAGCAGTAGCAGCAGTCCATATGGGGTATTCCACTTCTCAAAAGGGATATAGACTATTTAATCTCAAAGATAAAAAGTTCTTCATTAGTAGGGATGTCACATTTAGAGAGGATATGTTTCCATTCTTGATGATGAAGGAAGGAAAGGTACTTCCATTGTTTCACGAAGCACATAGGTACTATGCCCCAGAACAACATGATTTTGCTCAGGATATGCAGACTTCTGATCAAGATCTAGATCAATCATATGCTGAACATGATGTTGCAGTACCTCAGTTGGCTAATTTACCCATCAATGATGTTGAGGAGGTCCAGGCCACTGAGATAAATCATGAGGCAACTTCACATGTCCAGCCCAGAAGAACCAGCAGAGGGTCCAAACCACCAATATGGGCCAAGGATTATATATGTCCAACTATGAAGACTTCCTCCTCTATATGTCAATATCCTATGTCCAATTACCTGGGTTATGGTTCACTACACAATGAATATCAAAGCTATCTTACTGCAATGACATCAGATGTTGAACCTACAACATATCAACAGGCAATGCAGGATCAGAGGTGGAAAGATGCTATGCAGGCTGAAATTGATGCACTAGTCAGCAATAATACATGGGAGGTGGTTCCCCTTACTAAAGGCAAGATCCCCATTGGTTGCAAATGGGTATATAAAATCAAGCATAGATCAGATGGAACAATAGAAAGGTACAAGGCTAGATTAGTGGCAAAAGGTTACAACCAACAAGAGGGGTTAGACTACCAAGAAACTTTTTCCCCTGTGGTTAAAATGATCACTATTAGGACTGTCATTGCCTTAGCAGCCATGCATCAATGGCCATTGTTTCAGATGGATGTTCATAATGCCTTCCTCCAAGGTGACCTTGAAGAAGAAGTATACATGCAATTACCTCCTGGATTTGGTAGCCAAGGGAGGAATACAGGATGTAGACTACTCAAATCCCTATATGGCCTAAAGAAAGCATCTAGAAAATGGAATCTCAAGCTTTCTAATGCACTAATACAAGCTGGTTTTCAACAAAGCAAACACGATCATTCTTTATTCATCTTGAAGAAGCACAACGGACAAGTTATTATACTTGTATATGTGGATGATCTTCTTATTACAGGGGATGATTCTAATCTCATTCAAGAAGCCAAAAACATTCTACACAACAGCTTCAAGATGAAGGACCTAGGAGCTCTGAAGTACTTTCTAGGAATAGAGGTATGCAGATCACAACAAGGAATTTTACTTTGCCAAAGGAAATATGCACTGGAGCTGATTGCAGAGTTAGGACTATCAGGTTCCAAGCCTGCCTTAACTCCAATGGAGCAGAACAAGAAGCTTACCACTGCTGAATATGATCAGCACTGTGAACTCAATGATGATACAACACTAGAAGATGTAAGAGAATATCAAAGGCTGGTTGGGAAGCTGCTTTACTTGACATTAACCAGGCCAGACATAGCATATAGTGTGCAGACCTTGAGTCAATTTATGCAGTCACCCAAGAAGTCACACCTTGAAGCAGCTTACAGAATTGTGAAGTATGTGAAGAATGAACCAGGATTAGGAGTGTTGATGAGTGCAGAAAAAAGTACAGTCCTAAGAGCATTTTGTGATGCAGACTGGGCAAGCTGCCCAAACTCAAGGAAATCAGTAACAGGATACTTGGTGAAGCTGGGAAACTCTTTGTTAGCTTGGAAGTCAAAGAAGCAAAACACAGTAGCAAGAAGTTCAGCAGAATCAGAGTACAGGAGCATGGCCCTGACAGTAGCTGAACTAGTATGGCTACTAGGCTTATTCAAAGAACTAGAGGTTGACATTGATATTCCAATTCAACTATTTACAGACAGCAAGGCAGCAATGCAGATAGCTAGCAATCCTGTATTTCATGAAAGAACAAAACACATAGAAGTCGACTGCCATTTCATAAGAGAAAAGGTGCAACAAGGAATGGTACACCCTGAATATGTACCAACAGAAGAGCAAGAAGCAGATATTTTGACAAAGGGACTTGGAAGCATGCAGCACTCTCATTTGCTATCCAAGCTAAGGGTGTTGAATATCTTCACACCATCTAGCTTGAAGGGGGGTGTTGAAGTGCTGCAATGACAGCTGGAAGAAGATTTTATTTAGCTAATAGTTAGTTAGTGGATAATGATTAGTTAGTTGTATACATGTATATATACACGTGTATATATCAATATATATGCTCTCAACTTGTAACTAAACATTGGTAATATCGTATATAAAACACAGAATTTTTGCAACTGCTTCTCTCTCATAGTCTCCTTCTCCTCTTCTCTTCTTAGCTGGAGTTAACCATCAATCAACAATGGTGGTTTTAACAGTTGCAGGCTTAACAACTGGACTGAACGTATCAATATAATCAACTCCTTGACGTTGATGATAGCCTTTAGTAACAAGCCTCGCTTTGTAGCGATCGAGTGAACCATCCACCTTCAGCTTTGTTTTATAGACCCAAAGACATCCAATGACATTTTGTGAAAGAGAAGGTGGGACAAGCTGTCAAGTCCCGTTTGGAATCAATGCATTATATTCATCAGTCATGGTCTATGCCAATTTGAATCTTTAGGAGCATGTGAGTAGCAAGAGGGCTCAGTGGAAGGTAAAGTTGTTGCCACTAAGGAAAAAGGTTGTTTAGGTTTCAACGAGCCTTTTTTTGTTTGAGTAACCATATGGTGTAAAGGTTTAACTACAGAATATGAGGGATCATGATGACAAGGCAGGAATAATAGCCACGGTAATAACAATAACATAAGAGAGTAACAACGATACCAAATATTTTAACAGGATAAAATACAATACCCCAGTGGAGCAATATTACCACTATAATATTACAACTTAGTAGTGTCAAGAGACTACTACAGCTTCGAAAGAAATAACACTCTTTATTTTAAACTCCTCACAACAATATTACTCTCACTCACTGTTTATCTCACACACTACAATCGGTGGATTACTCCCTCTAACTCTCTATTGCTTCTCTCGATTTTTGGTGTTTTTTTTGTTTTGATTTGGCCCCACAAATCTCTCCCTTAATTTTGATTTTTCTTCTTCATTCCAAGTCTTGATCTCAATCTCTGAAAATCTTCAAATTTGAGAGGCTTGGTAAAAATATCCGCAACTTGATCACGAGACTTCACATATTTGAACTCGACTTCCTTCTTGGCAATGCATTCTCTAATGAAGTGATACCTTGTGTCTATATGCTTGCTTCGATCATGATACACTGGGTTCTTCGCGAGTGCCTATGCGGATTTATTGTCAATACAAATCTCCGTAGCTTCAATTTGTGGTAAATTGAGCTCCTTTAATAATCTTCTCAGCCAAATAGCATGACATGTACATGATGTTGCTGCTATATATTCAGCTTCACATGTTGAGAGAGTAACAATTGGTTGTTTCTTTGAACTCCAAAAAATAACAGAATCACCCAAGAAAAATACAAAACCAGTTGTACTTTTTCTATCATCAATATCTCCGGCATAATAACTATCTCAAAATCCCATAAGATTGAAATCATTAGACGAAGAATAAAATAGCCCAAAGTCAGTCGTACCTTTTAGGTACCGAAGAATTCTTCTAGTGACTTTCAAATGAGTGGAGGTAGGAGCTTCCATGAAGCGGCTTACTGCTCCAACTGCAAATAGTATATCTGGCCTGGTACAAGTCAAGTACCTTAAACTTCCTACAAGACTTTTGAAAAATGTGGGATCCACTTTTTCTCCTTCATCAAACTTGGGCAATTTTGTCCCACTCTCCATCGGTGTATTCACGGGGTTACAGTAGAGCATGTTGAACTTCTTCAATATCTCTTTTGTATAGCTTTCTTGAGAGATAAAAATTTCATCCTCCATCTGCTTCACTTCTAGGCCCAGGTAATATAACATGAGCCCTACGTCTGTCATCTCAAACTCACGGGACATATCTTTCTTAAAAGCTTCAAACAAACTTAAGTTATTACCCGTAAAAATAAGATCATCAACATAAAGACAAACAAGTAAGATATCTCCATTAGTATGAACATTAAGGTAAAGAGCATATTCATGGAGACAATGAGTAAATCCATTATCTTGAAAATATTTGTCGATGCAACTATTCCATGCTCGTGGGGCTTTCTTTAATCCATATAAAGTTTTCTTAAACCGCAACACTTTATCTTCATGGTTTTTGACCACGAAGCCCAATGGTTTTTCAACATAGACTTCTTTTTCAAGAAATCCATTCAAGAAGGCTGACTTGACATCTAGCTGATGGATCTTCCACTTCATTTGTGCTGCCAAAGAGATCAGCAAATGAATCATCTCCATGTGGGCAACAGGTGCATAGACCTCTTCATAGTCAATGCCTTGCCTTTGCTTGTAGTCTTTAGCCACAAGTCGTGCCTTGTATTTCTCCATATCTCCATCAACATTCTTCCTTATTTTGTATACCCATTTCACTCCAATTGCTCGATGACCCTTTGGCAGAGTTGTTAACTCCCAAGTGTTGTTCTTCTCTATTGAATCAATATCTTCCTCCATGGCTTGTCTCCACTTTTTGTTTGTAACAGCTTCACCAAAGTTCATTGGTTCACTATCAGCAAAGAGACAACATAAAAACTCAAAATTAGTAACTTCTTATGTGTCCTCATAGAGCTCTTGAATACTCCTTGTCCTTTGCGGTTGTTCATTTGAACTTTCTTGGGAAGAGGGAGATGCAACATTGGTTGGAGAAGGAGGTGGAGTTGTATCCTACACAGGTTCCACGGTCTCTGGTTCTTCTTCATCACCAAAATATGAAAGAAAATCATATGAAGTTTCTTCCTGCGCTTCCCAATCCCATGCCAATTCTTCATCAAATTCAACATCGCGACTTACCACCACCTTACAGCTACTTGGGTTGTATAACTTGTATCCTTTTGAACTAGTATCATATCCAATAAACACATGCTTGACACTTTGATCATCAAGTTTTGCTTTTCCTTGCGGTGGCACATGAGCATATGCTATGCTCCCAAAGATTCTCAAGTGTTTGACACTTGGCTTTCTTCCACTCCATACTTCTTGAGAGGTTTGATCTCTAACATTTCTTGTTGGATACCTGTTGTTCAAATAAACTTAACAACAAACAATTTCGGCCCAAAATTCCTTGGGCATACCTTTATCTTTCAACATATATCGGGCCATATTAAGAATCGTTCGATTCTTTCTCTCCGCAATACCATTTTGTTGGGGTGAATAAGGTACCGTTAGAGGGCGACAAATTCCATGAGACTGACAAAAGTCTTTGAATTCGTTTGAAGTGAATTCGCCTCCTCTATCAGACCTTAGAGCTTTAATTTCATAGCCACTTTCTTTCTCCACAAGTACTTGAAATTTTTAAAAGCAGCAAAAGCTTCAGATTTTTGGTTCAAGAAATAAACCCAAGTCTTTCTACTAAAGTTATCAATGAAAAGCAAAAAGTATCTACTTTTACCAAAAGAAGGTGGATTGGTTGGTCCACACACATCAGTGTGAACAAAATGGAGCGGGTTGGTTGATCTTGATATGGCCTCCTTTGGAAAACTCCTCCTTGCATGTTTTCCAAGAAGACAAGGTTCACACAATTGATTGGAATGGTTTATTGATGGTATCCCATGTACCATTTTCTTTTCTCCCATTAATTTGAGCGCTTCAAAATTCAAGTGCCCAAATCGCATGTGCCAACACCATGATTCATCTTGCACATTAGCCTTCAAACACTTTGCATCAGTTATTTTAAGATTCAGAGAAAATAATCTATTCTTTTCCATATGCACTTTAGCAATTAGAATTCCACTTGAATCTCTAAGCCAAAGATGCATATTTTTCATGTGGATGTCATATTCCTTTTCAAGAAGTTGGCCCAAACTCAAAATATTACTTTTTAATTTTGGCACATAATAAATATTTTGAATTAGTTTGTGACTACCATCTTTATAGGAGATCAGAATCGTACATATCCCTTCGATTTGAATCTTTGAGGTATCTCCAAAGGACACATTACCTCTCACCGTTTTATTGATCTCCACAAACTTTTCTTTGCACCCACACATATGATTGCTTGCTCCATTGTCCAAATACCATGAGCTACAATCATCCCTGTCTTCTTCCTTGAGTGCCATTAACATATTTGACTCAACTTTTTCTTTCTTGTCATCAACAAGGTTAGCTTTTTCTTCAACATTGCAACGAAATTCCCAAGAGTAATGGTCAAATTTATGACAATTATAACACTCAATTTTTTATTTGTCATATCTTTATCCATTTTTTTCTTGGTAGTAGCCACGTCCTCTTCCTCTTATTTGTCCATGACCACAACCTCTGAGTGTTTGGTGGATTTTAGCTTCATTGCTGAAGATGTTACCATTACTTCTTCCTCTTCCATGACAGCCACGGCCTCGTCCTCGTCCTCGTCCTCGTCCTCGTCCTCGTCCTCGTCCTCGTCCTCGTCCTCGTCCATTCCCTCGATAGCTTTTTTCACCTCCATAATCCTTGAAAGATGCCTGAGTTTTAAGAAGTTGCTCCAATGGAACTTCTTGTCTCCTCTTGACTTTTTTTTATGGGCCTGTAAAGAACCCTCCAATTGCTCCACCATCATTGAGTCTAAATCTTTAGACTCTTCAATAGCACACACCACAAAATCGAATTTAGGTGTTAAAGTGCGAAGGGTCTTTTCTACCGCACGGACATCTTTTATGTCCTTCCCTATCTTCTTGATTGATTCACAACAGCTTCACTTTTGAACAATAATTCAAAATGCATTCGGATTCTTTCATTTTTAAAACTTCAAAATCAGCCCTTAGAGTTTGAAGTTTTACCTTCCTCACCTTGTCAACTCCTTGGAGAGAATTTTGTAAAATCTTCCAACCTTCCTTTGAGGTGGTAGCATCTGCCACCTTCTCAAACATGGCATCATCCAAACATTGGTGGATGAGCGTGAGGGCTTGTTGATCCTTCTTCCTTGTCTTTGCCAAGGCATCTTTTTCAATTTGAGGTAGAACTTCATCATTATCGGGTTTTGCATACCCTCTATCTACGATTTTTCATACATTCTGGGAGCCAAGAATGACTTTCATACGTAGACACCATTTCTCATAATTATCTTTTGTGAGACGGGGATACTGAAAAGACAGCGGACCATTATTCGCCATGGGTCTGATACCACGTTGTTGGGAATAAAAAATAATAATCCCGCCCAAGAATAATATCCACGGTAATAAGAATAACACAAGAGAGTAACAACGATACCAAATATTTTAACGGGATAAAATACAATACCCCAGTGGAGCAATATTACCACTATAATATTACAGCTTAGTAGTGTCAAGAGACTACTACAACTTCGAAAGAAATAACACTCTTTATTTTAAACACCTCACTACAATATTACTCACACTCACTATTTATCTCACAGACTACAATATGTGGATTACTCTCTCTAACTCTCTGTTGCTTCTCTCGATTTTTGGTATTTTTTTTGTTTTGATTTGGCCCTACAATATCTTCTTGATGCGATTCAAGCGACCTGGTAAATATGACCCACCCAACAAGAACAAATTCGACTAAGTCGTCATTAGGAATTGGATGTTGCAGTACAACTAGTTTATCCGAAATTCCTTCGCCTTTTGAAGATACGACTCAATACTTGCATTCTCACGACGCTAAGTATGTAACTACATACTCAGTTCACGAATAAAAGTTTTGGATCCTGAAGCGTATGCAGCAACAAGCTTCTCCCAAGCTTCACGGCAAGATGCACTCTGAGACAGATGCGACTATCGAACTGAGCACAAGTTTTTTTTTTCATATATTTTATTAAAAGCCAAGCACCTAGGCTTTCATACCCTGTGGTGTTGGAGGGTTTGGATGGAACCCTACCATGTCTATTATATGAACAGAAAGTGTACACTGAGGGGGACATAAACCTTACCTCGAGAATACCTTCCTACATTAAGAGAGGAAGATTCTATGGGCAAAAACACATATTAGACCATTTCCTCTCACTATACATCTAATTAGCTTAAAAAAAATTGGATTTTTCATATCTAATTCTAAAGGACGAGACCTGCCACATATCCATGAAGAAAAGGCCCTTGGCCACCTTTGGAACCTGTCTACAATCAGTATGTATGATGCCTACATTAGCTGTGGTGGCCTCTTTAGCGAACCAATCTGCCACTTGATTTGCTTCACGAAGGCAGTGGTTAACAGGTTCCTGCAGATATCCAATGTATCCAATAAATTTTCGGCCTCTTGGTTCAGCTTGGTGTTGCTAAGATTTTTGGTCTATAGCATGTCACAGATCATTCTCGAGTCCTATTCCACAATGAAGTTCAATATTCCTTTGCTTTTGCACCACTCTGACCCCTATTTGATAGCTTTCAATTCTGCTTCACTGATGCTATTACAAATGATTGGCAACTGAGCACAAGTTGATCCTCTCGTACCTAGGCTTTATACTCTGGGTTTAACTGATTCTCCGCAAGAAATTTTGTGGGAGTCGGCTCACTACCATCAAAATGATGGTTAAGACCACATCAACACACCATTGGCATAAATTGTCTCTTCCACAATAAGAAATTAGATAAAGCTAACTTCACTGGCAATTGGTGGGCAAGGTTTGGAGAGGGTATGGAAACTTGAGTGCGATGGTGAGGCTGGACCAGCCTGGCTGGTAGTGATGTATCATCTCCCATGATCAGATGAATTGGACAGAAGAAGTTATTGGAACGATGATAATAAAGGAATATGCTTCCTTACGCTATGAAAAAGAAAAGGGCCTTGGGTTGATTAAACCTCTTAGGGCTCCGACATCATAAAAGGCTCTGTTATTCAATAAGCAAAACAATGATTTACAACATGTCTATATACAATACATTCCTGAGTACATAAGACTTCTAACCCTATAGAATTCTGTTTTCAATAAACTTCCATCCTAGAGTTGAAGTGTGATTAGAAGTCATCCTTTAAAGTAAATACCACACAACTCTACAAAGTCTCAACATTCACAATTAATTTATTTATATGGAAGACAGGCTCTTCAAATGAGTAAAACAAAATCACGATTACACTTGAAAAGAATCAAATTCTTGAAACACATTATTCACCAGCATCATTAATTACTACTCCCTCTAATTAGTTCACCTTCCTGCAGTTTAGGCGAATTTGACCTTGATCCCCAGTCAATGGCTTGATATTTCCCATCTTAATCATAGATTCAGCGAAATCTTTAGCGAAAGTCCTAAGGTTGGTACTATATATTTGAACAAGATTATCAGTTTGTCCACCACTAAACAGTGCTTGATCAGAGTGCAGAAGCCCTTTCTTGCACAACAAGTTATTAAAATATTCCGAGTCAAAAAGAACTGGCGTTGGATCAAGAGGAGCAAGGTTGGAATCGCCTCCACTGCGTGGACAATCGGCTTGGCGTTGACTTGCAAAAGTGGAATCAATGTTGTTAGTCTCGTTATAGATGCGATCTCTGAAGGTGAAACATTGCGCAAACCCTAGTGTATGGCCACCAGAGAGCGCGACGAGATCTTTTTCATCCAAGCCTTGGTTCTTGAAGTTGTTGATAAGTGCAGGTAAGTCCAAGAATGGAGGCGGGATGTCGTTGTTGGCCATGTTTCTATTTGCTGTAGTAGAGTCCCTTCTTCCCAGCAACACTTCCCATGTTGGTCCACCTAACTGTTCATCATGAAATTAAAAAAGCTGCTAATTTAGCTGTTAAGGTTTCATTAGTAGAGCATACTACTAAGCATTTATCTATCAGAATTAGGTTTTAATACTTGTTGACAATTATAGTACACCCTCCGTCCAATTTGTGTGGCATCATGTCTTTTAAATTTTCAAATTGTTAAATATTGTGTCTTCTAATCATTTTTACTTAGTTTCTGATATCTATGTCCAAACTAAAAAAGGACAGTCCAGTGCACCAAGCATCTCACCCTTCACCTAACGTCTGGGGAAGGGCAGTCTGCCCTAATGCAAGCATCGGTGGTTAATTTCACGACTCGAACACGTGACATATACTCCTAAATCACATGAAACTTTACTATTGCTCCAAGGCTCCCCTTCTCTATGTTCAAATTCAGAGTCAAAATTAAGAAGGTTGACTTCGTAAATCAAATGTTGCCACATAAATTGGGACGTAGTACTAGGAGTATAATTAACTTGAACTAGTATAGTATTTAAGTCTTTACATTAACCATGGAATATCATAGTAAAGGAAAAAAACTTGAGGAGGGAAAAGTGAATAACTAGAGCTGTTATAGTACAGGAGGGAGTGATACATACTGCAACTACAGAGTCACGAGCTGCAACGGCAACAATATCTGCACAAGATACAATAGGATGTCCGCAAGCTTTATCAACCTCCGACTTGATTTTGTCAATCACTTCAAATCCTCTGATAGAATTATTATTAGGTCTAGCAGTCTTTTCACTGTCAATAGTCTCCGTTTGGTCAAGAAGAATCGAAGCATCACAGCCCTTCATTTACAAGAAACATTAGTAACATATCTAAATTCTAATTACGTATGAAATATTCATGAGTTGATCTTATCTAATTTAGCTTCAAAAACTAGTCAAATTGAGACTCAGAGAAGCAAAGTTGGTTGTAGATCCTTTATTATAAAGTTGGTTGAATTGACGTATGAAAAGAGCGAAAGGAACTCACTTGAACGAAACAATCATGAAAATGTAGACGTAGCAAAGAGGCGCCCATTCGCCTCTCTTCCCTGACTGAATCCTCAACAACCCGTTTTATGGTTGGCAAAGCTTGAGGACAAACATAATCGTAGAAATAAGGTGAAAGAGAATTCGAAAATGCCATGCTTGCTAGAGAAAAAATGACTAAAACATGAAGAAAAAGGAAGTTATTCGTAGCCATTTCTATTGCTATATAGTTTATAAAGTTACTAGTACACTTCTATGTGTGCTAGCTGCTAATGCTTTTTGTTTGACGAAGATAGTAAAATGTGAATGTATTTATAGGTAGAAGAATCTTTGACTATGGCAACACGACAATTGTTCTAGGTTTAGCAACTCCCACTATAATAAGCACAGGACCTCATGAATCAGTCCATGCTCGAAATTTTCAACTCTTTGTAACACTATTTATTATTTGGAGAGTCGATAGAGTTTTCGTTGATCGTAATTCTTTTATATGTCTTTCAAATGTTTTGAATTGTTAGATATTGTGATTTACAGTAATTTTTTTAATATATCTTTTAAATATATGAATTTTATTTCAAAAATTTATATCCGAATTAGCACTGAATTTAAATATTTTGACCTTCGTGCTCTAAACGTGTCACACAAAGTGGGGATAACGGGAGTACTATTTAGTTTTGGTCTTGAGAGAAAGTGTGTGTATTAGTTGAGACTTTGTTATCAACATCGGTAGTAATCGGGATTATTTTAGAAGAAAAACAAAATTTACCCCTCTCCTGACTTTTATTTTAAATGCTTTATTATTTGTTGATACTGTAATGATGGAACTGATGATGAAGATATAACCGACTAAGTATTAAAAATCAAAAAATGATATAACCATGTTTCCCAACGACATGATCAAAAGGTTTACTTTAAAAGCGGTTTCATTCGAACGATATTATATGAGGGAGTGAGTAATCATGGATAATATTGTAACTAACAACTTCAAATTGACTACCAAAAAAATGACTAATAATTTGTAAAAATATATACAGAAAAAGAACAACTAAACGTGGACTATATATAGAGAAAACACGTATTTATGCTAAAATGTTAACGCTAAAAACATGCAAATAAAATTATTCTAAGGAGGATTAGCGATTGGTTAAGACTGATGGTGAAGGTCTTAATTAGTTCCTTTAAGTAATACTCCCTCCGTTTCATATTAAATGAGGTACTTTCCTTTTTAGTTTCTTACAAAATAAATGATACATTTTTAAATTTAGAAATAATTCAACTTTAAACTCTTCATTTTACCTTTTTGCCCTTAATGAGAAGCTTTTATAACCACATAAATGGCATATTGTTAGTTTGAATAATTTAAATATGATAAACATGAAGCCATAAACTTTCAAACTAACAACCTTCCGGACTCACAAATTTTATAAACTTTCGAACCGCTAAACTTTCAAAATCGCGGAATTTTGAATCCGTAAATTTTATAATTTTTAAATCCATAAACTTCCAAAGACATAAACCTCTGAACTCATAATTTTGAAACTTGTAAAATTTTGAGCCTTTAACCGATAAATAATAAAATTAAAACTAAAAATATATTTAAATTTATTTCTTTCGAGGGGAAGGGGGAAGGGGGCAGGGGACAGTAAAACAAAAAAAAAACAAAAATTTAAATTACAAATAAATAAATAAAAAGCAAATTCATTTTTTTGTGCGAGGGGTGAGGTGTGGGGTGGGGTGGATGGTAGGTGGTGGGTTGTGGGTGGTGCAGAAAAATAAAAAAATAGAAATTTGAAATTATAAAAAAAAGGTAAAATTTTCTTCTTTTTTTTTTGCGGGGGGTGGGGGCGGATGGAGGAGTAGTAGGGTGGGTGGTAACGGAAAAACTGAAATTTGAAAAAAAAAATATGGAGAGGGGGTAGGGTGGGTTCAGGAGGGTAGGGAAGGTTGAGAAGAAGCTTTGGAAAATGTTTCCCTTCTCTTGATAAGGAAAATATTTTCCTCCAATTGAAGGAAAATGAATTG
>MU771882.1:2085-28359 GCA_026770625.1 Nicotiana glauca | reverse complement strand
ATATATATATATATATATATATATATATATATATATATATATATATATATATATATATATATATATATATATATATATATATATATATATTTATAACAGTTACCCATTTGAATTAGTAGCGTACTCTTTCAAGTAATGAAGATGGTTTTCGATTCAATACCGTTAAAAGAGGAATGTTGGTCCAAGTGAAGTTTGTTTTGATAACTGACAAAGGAACTCAATCATGAATAAGGTCCATATATAGTGTACACAAACACGTGCAGATTCGAGCATAAGGGATGCACGTGAAGGAGATAAGTTTAAGTTTTTATATCTGATTTCCCCTTATCAAAAAGGTTGCATAAATAATAAGGAGAAGGACTCCTTACTCGAAGAGAACTTTATCCAAGATAAGGGAGGAGTTAGAAGTTGAAGATAACAAAGAAGAGTATAGCATTGGAACTCTAGTTATTTCCTATTCTACTAACTCTATATATTACAGGATGGTGCTCACTTTACAGGTACACACAAAAGTTGAAGTTAAACGTGAGTTGAGAGAAAAATAGCAAGACATTTTGCAAGCAATTCTTGTGTGATTCAAGTGTGCAAACCTGTAGCTACATGAACCAAATAGAAGAACCAGGTCCAAGTGTCTATCTTTTATTCTAGTTCAATTGTAGTAGGTATTTTCAATTTGTACCTTTCAGCTTTATCTAGAAGCAAGTGTA
Organism: Nicotiana glauca; assembly: GCA_026770625.1. NCBI lineage: Eukaryota > Viridiplantae > Streptophyta > Magnoliopsida > Solanales > Solanaceae > Nicotiana > Nicotiana glauca. The sequence goes on along the minus strand of MU771882.1, from coordinate 27,652 downwards.
TTAGATACTCTGAGTATTCAAGTTAACTTAAAGTTGTCCCAACAGTTAGAGGCTGGTTGTCAAAATAGGATTAGAGGTAATCCTTAGATTTATAAAGGGTTTTGTAAATGCTGTTTTGACTTAGTGATTTAGTGAAGTATTTGAAAAATCCTACTAAGTAGTAGGTCGTAGTTTTTTCACCTTTTGAACCGAGTATTTTTCAAGTAAAAATACTTGTGTTCTTTACTTTCCGTATTATTATTTACACACTAGTAGTATAAGGAATACATAGAAGAACCAGGTCATTTTATAATTTGTGCACGCAAAAGTTGGACACCACACAAATCACCTCCATCCCCCCTGTGTTGCATTGAAGTATAAAACATCAATTGGTAACAGAGAGGATTATCCCTGAAGAGGCTTACACCTTATGAGAAGATCAACATGATTGCACCATCAGAAAACTGAAAAGGTCAATCCACTTCTAGGCCACCACTCTTTAATGGTCAGTACTACTCTTAGTAGAAAAACAGGATGAGAGATCACATTATAGGAAAGGACTATGAGCTATGGGACATTATCACCGATGGTCTATTGACTGCCTTGAAGAAAAATACTGAAGGGGTAGATGTGCCAAAGACAAGAGTTGATTGCACTACTGAGGAATTGAGGAGGTGGGAGAAGAATGCTAAAGTTAAGAAATGACTTGTTTGTGGACTTGGTCCAGATAAGTACAGCAGAATCCAAGGTTGTACCACTACTAAGAAAATTTGGGACACACTGCAAGTGGATCACGAAGGAATACCTCAGGTAAAGAGGTCTAGAGGAACTTTACTGTACTCTCAATATGAGAGTTTTTCTATGAAGGAAGGATAAACCATTCAAAAATGTACACAAAGTTCACTATGCTGACAGGTGAGAAAAAATCTCTTGGAAGGATTATTCCTGAAGAAGAAAGGGTAGAAACAATATTGACCAGAGTTTTGCCTATCACTTGGGAGAGTAAAATGATTAATTGGAAATCTTACTAACTATGAACTTAGGAGATAGACCATGAAGATGGATGTACCTAAGAAGGATAGGAGTTTGTCTCTCAGAATCACTGAAGGTTCTGATACAGAAGATGATGAAATGGCTATTATAACCAAAGACCTCAAGAAGTACCTAAGGAAAGGAAAGTGTTCTTCAAGAAGTAGAAGCTTCAGCAAATCAAAAGCTCCTAAGAAGCAAACCAATGATGGCTTCTACAAATATGGAAAGACTAATTACCACATCAAGAACTATCCCTCTTTGGGAAATTAAATGGAAGAATGAAAGAGCTTAACAAAGGAACAGATTCAACCCAAGACAAGAAATATCGAAGGATCAACAAAGATTGTGGTCGTTGCTTGGAAAGATAGATCAGATGAAAGATCATATAATGATGATGATGAACGAACACTTATGACTATTGGAGAATCTGATGAAGAAGTTGAGGTAAGTGTTTCTCATCTCAAAGACGATTAAAATTTTGTCTAAGGAAAGGTTATCTGAGTTGCTCCTAGAGCTAATTGATAAATATAAGGATGTAAATATTGTAAAGGAACAGTTTTCAAAAGAGTGTGTAGTTTTAACAGCTAAGTGAAAAAACCTGAAACTTAGGGCTAGTGAAACTGAAAGTGAAAATGTTGTGTTGGAGAACCAAGTTCATGAACTTGACACAACTATCCTAGAATTGAGATCTGAAAAACTAAATTGAAATTAAGGATAGGTAAAAAGATAGCTGATCACACACAACTCACTTTAGAAGAAAATGTAGGAAAATAAAAAATGAGTTGTACAAAAGAGATGAGCAAATAAGAAGTCTAAAGGAGGATCTAGGCAAAGTCAAGCATGATCTAGACAGAACCTGTAAATGGAACAGGTCCTCCGATGCACTTTCATGGCTATAAGAATACCACAGTAAAATAGAAGAGGACTTTGGGAACCTTACACCTAAGTTGGATCCCAAAAGTGAGTACATTACACTTCTTGAGAACAATATTTGTACACATTTTGGTAAAACACGTCACTCTAAAAGTGAATGCACTCCAAAAGAAAAGGCAAGTCAAAAGAATAAAGAATTTGTTCAAGGGAAAAATAGCTTACCAAGTTGGGCTAAAAAGAATTTGATTCATCCTTTTGCCTATAGAAAGTGACTCAAACTAGTTTGGGTTCCTATATGACTAACCCCTAATTTTCTTTTGCAAGTCCAGATGAAGGAGAGCAGCCAAATATGGTACATGGATAGTGGCTGCTCAAAGCATATGACATGAAGCAAGAACCAGTTCCTTTCACTTGAGGACCTTAAACGAGGCAATGTCTCCTTCAGAAATGGGAAAAAAAGGTAAGATCATTGGGTTTGGCATGGTAGGTAAGACTGACTCTCACTCTATTGAAAATGTCTACTTGATAGATGAATTGAAGTACAGTCTAATAAGTGTATCTCAACTGTGTGATAGAGATAACATGGTTGCATTCACCTCTTTAAAATTCTTTGTGATTTAATCTTATCACTGACAAGATAGTTTTGCTGGGAAAAAGAATGAACAACATATATATTGTGGATCTGTCCACACTCTCAGATAATAAACTCACTTGTTTAAGTGTGTTGGATAATGATCCCTTCCTTTGGAACAAAAGACTTGGACATGCCAATCTAATTCAACTCAACAAACTAGTCTCTAAGGACTTGGTGATAGGACTGCCCAACATTAAGTTCAAGGAAGATAAAGTTTGTGAGGCTTGTGCAATGGGGAAGCGGGTAAGATCCTCTTTCAAAAGAAAGAAAATGGTAAACACCACCAGAACGATGGAACTATTCCATATGGATCTTTGTGGACCAATGAGAATATTGAGCAGAGGCGGTAAGAGATATCTTATGATGCTTGTTGATGACTACTCTAGGTTTACTTGGACACTGTTTCTAACATCTAAAGATGAAGCATTTGACATTGTTCACTTCTTTTGTTATAAAAACTCATAAACAACTAGGTAATCAACTTGCATCAATTAGGTCTGATCATGGTGCTGAATTTGAAAATGCTAAATTTGCTAAATTTTATGATGAGCATGGAATAGATCATAATTTTTCTACTTCTAGGACTCCACAACTAAATGGAGTAGTTGAAAGAAAGAATAGGACATTGGAAGAAATGGCTAGGGCAATACTTCTTTCTAGTAAACTGCCCTATAGTTTTTGGGTAGAAGCTGTGAACATTGCATGTTATATCATAAATAGGTGCATGAATAGACCTCTTTTTTTTTTCTTTTTAGTAAATCCACTAGGTTGGATGCCTAGGGCTGGTTTTTATTTATATATAAAGCAAAAATCATAATATTTTGTCCGGAGGTCTAATGAAATGAAAGGCATACACTTTGAAATCTACATAAGGCCTATTATCAATATTGAGTGATGAACTCAACAATGATATCACAATATGAATTTTAACTATGCTAGTAAAATGATGCCTATGGAATCCCTTGTCTTCTTGCATTGGTGATACTGTCTCCATGATGTAGGTGCAAATGTCCTTCCGATTATGTTGTAGTCTCTGAATATGAACCAATCTATTCACAAAAACTCCATGTTGTTTTATGAAATGCCAACATATGATCCAGTGCTTCATCCTTGCCAATAGTTGCTCGCTTGCCTCATTTTTGTTCTCCCGTTTGCCTGTCCTCTTCATGATTTTCAATAATTTCCTTTTGTGATTTTCTTCCTTAGTTGTCCTGCTATGTTGTTGTGCCTGCATGTAACCCCAGGTTGTCTCAAACCTATCTGTTAAGTATAACTAGTAATGCTCCGTGAATTGCCACTTCCAGAACTGCTCCATCATGATATATTTGAGCCCCATTTCGCGACTGACCTCTATGAAATTGCTTGAAACTTTTGCTTGATTTGATCCCTGGGTTATAGTAGTATGGAGCTATATTTGGCATTTGTTCCACAACATGGCTGCTTTACCCAGAAATCGTATCCAAAACTAGCCTGTTGCGTGATAAAATGCTCGAACCTCGGTAGAATTTTTGCCCATTCCTATCCGTTTAACCAGATTTTCCACGTAGTATTTGTGCTCCTGTATTCTGCTCCTAGCTATTGTGTCCTCAATCACATGCCTATGCCTTCCCTAGCTTGCCCTCCAGTGGAATGAGTATAAAATACTAATACCACCAATTGAAGGTTAGGCCATAAGAAGATCATAAACGCTTTATTATATCCACTCTTCTTGCTATCAACAGTGTACCTGCACCTTCTGCATTCGATTGTTTGTGATTGTTGTTGTGCCTCCGTGCCTGCATTTGATTGATGGACTTTATGTGTATATGAGGTGTTAACCTCCACTTGAGCATATTGTCCACCAATTTTTCCTTTTCATGATTCCCCTAGCCATATACTGCAAATGTCCAGGTCCCTTTCAATTTTGATTAATTTTCCTATGCTTGTGCCTCCCATTGTTGCTCCTACAAGGGATTGAGCCACAAGAGATAATACCAACCTTAATAGTTGAGCTGATAGGAGGGCATAGGTACAATAATTTCCCCTACGAAAAAGAGCAGTATGTTAGTATTAAACCAGACCATCATTTCCTCCTCCCAACGGATTTGGATCTGGTATTCTGCAGCATTATGGTGTGTTGCCCTTCTCATTGCCTGACTCCCTGTATATTTAGACCCCTTTGTTGGGTATGTTGTGGATATACCCTCTGATTTTGTGGACTCTAGGCTGCCTTTTTCCTTATTGACGCTGATGCATTATTGCAATTTCTGGGCAACCTCTTATATGCCTATGAGTTACTTAAAAGGAGAAAGCCAAATATATCCTATATTAGGGTATTTGGATGCAAGTGCTTTGCGAGCACAATAATGGTAAAGACTGTCTAGGTAAGTTTGATCCCAGAAGTGATAAGTGGGTATTCTTGGGATAACCTTCACATAGTAAAGCTTATAAGATTTATAACAAAAGAGCTATGTCTGTAGAAGAAAGTTTACATGTGATTTTTTATGAAACTAACATTCTTTCTAAGAGGAAGGAACATGAAAATGAAGCAACTGGGTTGGTAAGAAACTCAAATGAAAGCAAAGCCCAGATGTCACGCCCCGAACCCGGGCCTAGACGTAATACGACACTCGGTGCCTGACTACATGTGACCGAGCGAACCAACTGGCAGGCTGAATCAACATGTGATATTTTAACATACTAAATGCGGAAGATAAACTAACACATGTTGATATACTAAAAGTCTAAATAATAAAAGTTGGAGTGTGGAAACACTAATACAAGTCTGAAACATGTCTGTAGCCAACATTGCTTAACACAAAAAGCTTGTAACTATGTCTAATTGATACTCTAGTCTATGAAGCCTCTATTTGTGTACTAAAAACACTGACTTATTGTGAATACGAAAGACTATAGTAATGATAATGCCCTGAAAGAACTGGGGATCACCAAATAGCTGGTACGAGAATCCTAGTGCTCTGAATTGTCCACCTATAAATCATTACTTGCATCGTGAGATGCAGGCTCCAGGCAAAAAGGAAATTAATATATTTGAATTGCACTAGTATGTAAAGAAATTGAAAGAAAGAATTATAAATGCTGAAACTGAAACTAAGCTGATAACTGAAATGATAACTATTGAAACTGAAACTGAAATGATAACTAATAACTGATAACTGGAAATGAAATGATAACTAATTACTGAAATGATGACTTATAATTGAACTGAACAAAGAAAGTAAGGATATAAATATTCCCTCTTCTAAAATATGAACAACCTGTTTATCTGAATCTTAAACTGTGGCCTCAGGCCTAATATATATATGTGCACAACTACGACCTCGGGCCCAAGTATACGCATACATAACTGTGGCCTCAGGCCCAAAGATGCATAAAAGCACAAATTGCAGCCTCAGTCCCAAACATGCATAAAGCAATAACTGTGACCTCAGGCCCAAATATAGGTGTTCAACATTCAAGGATTTAGAATCAGGAACTGAGAATCATACTACAATACATGATAGTGAAATACTAAATCACACTGAGTTACATGATACTGAAATACTTGATCACACTGAGTTACATAATACTGGAATACTGAATAGGACTAGACTGAGAGATGTATCCTTGAACTGATTATGAACACTGAAACTTTAACTGTTTATGGCATACTGAGTAATCTATATTAAGACTCAGGGGCATCAAACCCAAGTATATTGAATACGCAATGAGCTCACAACGTTCAGAATGAAATTCATGAACGAGTTATGAAGTTAAATAATAGAAGTTCTACAACTATTCAAGGAACTGGGCTAAACTATATTTCTGAGGCAATTAGTAACGTGGTAAAAGAAACGTAGTGTAGGGAGAATCACTAACTTTCTCAAACATAGAGAGTTAGACTCACATACCTGAATTTTGCCCCTTAGTGATACTACAACGATCCAAAATACTAAAAACCTTCAATCTACGATAACAACATCCAATGGAACCCAATATTAGTAACAAATTCCATAACTTAGACCATTTAGGCATATTATCGAACACCTTGTAGGCATAAATCTCTACATCTCATCATCATATAGTTAGTTCATCTAATTACCACCACTCATCAACAATGTATCCCACCATCATGATTAACCAATTTATAACTTCCAACACCACATATATGACCATCCATCCACACCCAACTAATAAAATTCCATCAAATATTCATCTTTCAATCTCTACTATAGTTATGTAATTAAATTGGGAACTTATGGCTTCCAATCACCATAACAAGAGTTATATTACTATTCATACTCATATTCCCTTAATAAATCCATACATGTAAGTCTAAGGGTGTAGGATTGCCTTTTGTAAGAAATTTTGTAAAACCCTCCTTTGAGTTCTTGAAAAAATTTCTTGGAGATCTAAGTATTTTATGTGTAGATTTCATCAATATTAGTGTAGAAATTATGGAACTTCACACCAAGATAATGGAGATTTCTTACCTTAAAGATGGGAGGTGTTGGAGGTCTTGAGAGAGTGGAAGAAAACCCTAAAAGTCGTCCAACAAAATGGGGGAAAATGAATCCCGAAATTGTGTTTATAAGCCCAAATTTCGGATGCGGCCTCGGATGCTTCGCATCCGCACTACACTCCTCTCAGGAGCTCGATTGCTGACCCGGATGCTATGGCAGCATTTCACTGCCTGCCCCTCTTTTTGGATGCTGCCTCGAATTCTTCGCATCCACGTAGCCCTCCGCCGGCCTTTTGAAATTTGGTCATAACTTCTTGTAGGAAAGTCCAAATTACGAACGTTTTAAAGATTTAGAAAGTAGACTTGAAGATCTTTAATTTAATAGGTTGTGCATCACATAAAACCTTATATATATTTAGGTAGGATCGTCCAAATTTTGGTCTTGTTCTTACCCATTTGGAATTTTAGACTTTCATGTTGTTTTCAAACTTGGCTTAGAATTAGGTCTCTCCTTGGAACACAAATCACTTATGATATACCTCATACACTTATTATCATATACAATTGATAACCATCATATAAATAGTCCTCGTCCGTACGCAGCTGATTTATATTTACGAAATGTTACATTACCCATACTCATCCTGTGTCACGACCCAATTCCCAAAACCGGTCGTGATGGCGCCCTTTGTGAAGACAAGGCCAGCCAACAAAACAACAACGCCCCTTTAACAGTTACTTAGCATGAATAATCTGAATCATAGATAACCAAATCATAATGCGGAATAAACGTGATAAAACAGAGAACCCATCCCGACTCAACCCGAAATTAGGGTGTCACAAGTCACAAGCATCTAAAGAAGTCTGGGCACAACTACAGGGCCAATAATATACAAAGTAAAACTGGAATCAAAGGACAAAGTCTGGTGCCGCGAACGCTGGTGGTCACCTTGCTCAACTACAATAGAAAAATCCTCAACCAGCTCAAACCTGCTACCGGGTAAACCAGTACCTGCATCTGCTCGTGAGGTGCAGGGAGTAAAGTGAGTACTCTAACTCAGTAAGTAATAAAAGTAAATAATAATTGAGCAGCAAGAAAACACGTATAACAGATCATCATGTTGTATAGAAATAGTGTAGAACTTCTCTAGAAATCAGTGAAACTGTGAAATCTTTGGAAAATATCTTGGATCAATTTAAACCTCTTTTGAAAATATCTCTTTTCAATAGTTAAGCAAATGAATGCGAAACAGATAGTGCAAGTCAGCACGTAAGTCACCCCCTCGGGTACAGCACTCCATCAACAAATAACACCAAGGTATCAGGTAAACAATGCAAGAAGTAGCATGGATGCCAACGAAATGAGAGTGTTGAATGTCATGACACGTAAAAAAACCAGGAAACTATGCATGAGTGGAATGCAATGCATATGATGGTACATTCCAGTACCACTGCGGCGTGCAGCCTGAGCCATCCATATTTATTTATCGTCGACGGCTCTCACTGGGAGTGTGTACAGACTCCGTAAGGGCTCCTACAGCCCAAGCGCAATATTAAGCCATCTCGTGGAATCAATTAATCCTTGGTCAGTCATTGTTACCTGACCGGTCAGTCATTGTTACCTGACCAATTTACATCATACAGTGTCATTGTTACCACTGTTTCAAGTCACATCATACAGTGTCATTGTTACCACTATTTCAAAATCACTGCTGCGGCGCGCAGCTCAATCCATGCTCAGTCCAAAAATCAACATAAGCCCCTTGGGCATTTGTAAAACAGTAGTTCTCAGCCCGAAATATCATTTAAAATATCATTTGAGTTTTCAAAACTTAGAAGTATGGCTGAGTTTGCAAAACAATATTTAAAACCTTGGACTAAAACCAATTGATATGCAAGATATGCTAAAACAGCAATATCAATCCCTGAAGGATTCACATAGTTAGCACGAAGCCCAAACATGGCAATCAGCCCAAATTATGATGATAACAAGTAGTTTCAGTCAAATACGATGTAAAAATCAACAACCGGGACAGACCAAGTCACAATCCCTAACTGTGCTCTACCCCAAACTCAGATCTGGCGTGCAAGTTACCTCAATACAGCACTATGATGTGAAAATCTGAGGTTTCAAACCCTCAGGATATCATTTACAGGTATTACTCACCTCGAACTGGTGAAATCTCTAGCTCGCGACGCCTTTGCCCCTCAAATCGGCCGCCACGCGCGTCGTATCTAACCAAAATCAGAGCGAATATATCACAATATTCTAAGGGAACAATACCCAATCGAAAACCATCGAGAAATAGCAAAAATCTCGAAACTAGCAAATCTTGAGCCCCGGGCCCACTTCTAAAAAAAATTACAAAACTCACATTACCAGATTCCTCATCTCGCCACGAGTCTATACATATCAAATTTATCAAAATCGTAGTCAATTTGACCCCTCAAATTCCTAATTTAACTCTCTTAAGTTTCAAGCCCTAACCTCCATTTTTAACCTTTAATTCCTTGGGTTTTTCAGTGTTAATCCATGATTTTACACCATAATAATGCATGCTAAGTCCAAGAATCCATACCTGATGAAAACCCTCGAAACTCTCTTCAAAATAGCCTCAATGTTCTCTAGGTTCGGAGTCCAAAATGTTACTCTTTCCAAAAATTTGTGAAAAAGATAAATCCCACTTAAATGCCAGCTATATCCGCTTATGCGGATCAAATTCCGCTTTTGCGACTTCCGCTTATGCGGCCAACGTCCGCTTTTGTGGACTTTTTACTTAAGGCCACTACCGCTTCTGCGGTCCCCAATCGCATCTACGGGACCGCTTATGCGATCCTAATCCCGCTTCTGTGGAACCTGGAAAGGGCCAAGTTTTCCGCTTCCGCGCTCCTCAAACCGCTTCAGCGAGACCGCACCTGTGGCCCCACAACCGCAGGTGCAAAACCAACAGATACCAGCAACTTGAATCTGCATTTAAACTCCAAAAACCTTTCGTTTAACCATCCGAACCCACCCCGAGGCCCCCGGGACCTCAACCAAAAGCACCAATATGCCTTAAAACATTACCCAAACTTGTTCCAATCATCAAAACACATCAACCAACACTAAAATCATCAATTCTCATCGGATTCAAGCCTAAGTTCTTTAAAAACTTCCGAAACACGCATTCGATCAAAAACCCGACCAAACGATGTCCGAATGACCTGAAAATATGCACACATATCCAGAATCACCCAACAAAGCTACAACAACTCTCAGAATGCCATTCCGACCCTCGGATCAAAATCTCACCTATCAACCGGATTTCGCCAAAATACTAACTTCGCCAATTCAAGCCTAATTCTACACCGGACCTCCAAAATCAATTCTGATCATGCTCTTAAGTCACTAATCATCCCCCAAAGCTAACTGAAACACCGGAAATCACATTCGAGCCCTCTAACTCAATAGTCAATATTCGGTTGACTTTTCCAACTTAAGCTTTCCTTAAAGAGACTAAGTGTCTCATTTCTTATCAATACCAATTTAAATCAACTCTAACACACCACATACCGATAACGAAACATGAAGAAGCATGAAAAGGGGAAAATGGAGCAATAACACATGAGACGACGGGTTGGGTCGTCACATCTTGATAGTGTTTCACATGTATAAAAGATCACATTAAATTATTAACACTCATCTAACACATCCACAACTAATTTGGATTTACGGGGTGTTACATTATCTCCCCCTTGGGATCATTCGTCCTCGAATGATTATTTTGGTTGTATCTTAGGCTAACTCCGGACCTTAAATGGTCTGGTGGGAAAATGAACTTTCATTAACACTTCCATACTAAACTGAATGAATACACAATTACTTGGAGTGAATTTATCTGGTAATTATGGCCATTCTTGGGGTTTGTAATTGACAAGAAATTTATATTTACCTAGATGGCTTAATGAGCCAATTGTAGGGTCTTTACTTTCATATTTGGCTCGAAATTACTTTTCAGTGGTTTTCCCCTTTTTCTTGGATTTTGGTTTGGTTTTGTTGAGGCCGAACCTTTCCCAATGACACTGGTGGTGTTCATCATATTCTCCAATTGGATCTTCCAAACATTCTTGGTAGTCGCAATCAAGATCCCATGTGTAGTGTCCAGTGAAGGGACATTTGAACCACCAAACTCTTTTTCCTTCCTTGTCAAAATGTTGACACCAGTCATGTTCTTCCATAATGCTTTGTATATTCCAGAAGAACTCTCTGTTAGGTTCAGGGTATGTGTGTTGTATCTTTGGGTTGAATCATTTGGCAAGAAAAGATGGTTTTATTGGGTTTTTTGAGATGAGAATGGTCAAAGCTTATGGAAACGGTTTTGTTACTTCTTTTGGTAAAAGTTGATTCAGCAGATTGCAGAGATTCCTCCGATTCTCTTAGCTTCTCATAATTTATGATCCAGGAATCAGGAAGAATTTTGATAAGCTCGTCTTTGGAAATTTGTCTGGGTATTTGGGTGCACATGGTGTTTCCTCTGGTAGCATCAATATTTAAGAGTAAGGCATTTTCTCCTCCGGGTAGGCAAAGATCCATGGCATGATTTTGGACTCACCATGCCATTTGGTGGTGAAGGGTAGCTTGGATGGAATCTTTAGCTTGTGGGGCTCCCTGGATTTAGACTTAGATGGCTTAATGAGCCAATTGTAAGGTCTTTACTTTCATATTTGGCTCGAAATTACTTTTCAGTGGTTTTCCCCTTTTTCTTGGATTTTGGTTTGGTTTTGTTGAGGCCGAACCTTTCCCAATGACACTGGAGGTGTTCATCATATTCTCCAATTGGATCTTCCAAACATTCTTGGTAGTCGCAATCAAGATCTCATGTGCAGTGTCCAGTGAAGGGACATTTGAACCACCAAACTCTTTTTCATTCCTTGTCAAAATGTTGACACCAGTCATGTTCTTCCATAATGCTTTGTATATTCCAGAAGAACTCTCTGTTAGGTTCAGGGTATGTGTGTTGTATCTTTGGGTTGAATCATTTGGCAAGAAAAGATGGTTTTATTGGGTTTTTTGAGATGAGAATTGTCAAAGCTTATGGAAACGGTTTTGTTACTTCTTTTGGTAAAAGTTGATTCAGCAGATTGCAGAGATTCCTCCGATTCTCTTAGCTTCTCATAATTTGTGATCCAGGAATCAGGAAGAATTTTGATAAGCTCGTCTTTGGAAATTTGTCTGGGTATTTGGGTGCACATGGTGTTTCCTTTGGTAGCATCAATATTTAAGAGTAAGGCATTTTCTCCTCCGGGTAGGCAAAGATCCATGGCATGATTTTGGACTCACCATGCCATTTGGTGGTGAAGGGTAGCTTGGATGGAATCTTTAGCTTGTGGGGCTCCCTGGATTTAGACTTGATTTTTTAGGGCTTCGGTTAGGTACGGGTCATAAAGGGACATATTGATATTTGGAAAGATAGTTATGAAGACTGTTCTGGCATTTAGGATAACTTCAGCAGTACCCAAATTTGCATGTTGGTACTCCAAATATCTTGTATCTAGGAGAGAAAGTCTAGCTACAACAGGTTGACCTTTTCTTCCGTGATATGTTAAAGCGATTCGGATAGCACCAAAATGGATATGGGTAGAATCATGATCTCTCCATTGTCTAGGAAAATCATCTGGTATTTGAAGGGTGATAAATGTTTCCTCTCGAGTGGCAAGAATAAGATGCTGGCCAAGTTTTGAGGCAGCAACATATTCTTTAACTCCTTTTGGTCGGTGTTGGACTAAGGAACGAATTTGGGTCCAGGGTGTAAAATATTTTTTGGCTAAAGCTGAGTAAGTGTTTATGAGAGGTAGTTCAGTGGAAGATACTTTCTGTTTGTCGGGTAGGATATCTATTTTATAGAGGTAATCATATTTTTTGGACAAGGTTTTATATAGATTAGGGACATGTTCATTTTAGAAAGGGAAGAGGATGATGGAAATGACTTAGACATATTAAGTAAACTATTCCTCCCTCCGAAAGGATGGGCTGGCTCTGATATCAGAGTATAAAGAATAGAGCAAGAGACTCTAAGAAAGCAAACTAAACCATAGATACGAAGGAAGATCTGCACCTGCGATGGCGTAAATGTTGAAGGGAGATCATAAAAGCGAAAGCTGCTAGGTTGAGTTAGAGTCGTACTTGCGATGGTTTTCTGTAGGTGCGGAGCCGCAGAAGCGGCTATTGGACCGCATGTGCGAAGGTCGGGGCTGGGCAGTGTCTTCTTTAAAACGAAGGGTTTGGCTCAATTTCATTTTATTTCGTCCATGGGAGCCGATTTTTGAGTAATGTGAAGTGTTATCTTCATTATATAGTAAGGGGTAAGTGCTTTCTTCCCAATTTTGAGTTAAATACATGATTTTACATGGATTTAATCATGGAAAATTAGTGGAAATTTGGGACTTTGGTGGAGAAAACTAGAATTTGTATTTTTGGATTTTGACCACGATTTTGGACATGGAAATTGGAATAAGTTATACATTTGAGTTTATGGCATTATGGATAAAGTTTATTTTCGAACAATTTCAGAATGGCACGTGGGTCCAAGGGTGATTTTTATCGACTTTTCTATCAGGGTTAGAAATTGTTATAAATTGGATTATAATAAGTATTTGAGTATATATTAATGGGTTTGCATAATTCTTGGTTAGTTTTGGAGTGTTAAGCATCAATTCGAGTTGTTTAAAGGGCTCGAAAGCGAGTTATGGAACTTCGGAGCGATGTAAGTCTCCTTTGTAACCTTGTGAGAGGGAATTTACCCCATAGGTGAACTAAATCAATATGTGCTCCTATTTGTGGGGGCTACGTACGCACGAGCTGACGAGAGTCCATGCGTAGCTACTATTATTCTTAAGTCCGAGGAGTCTAGGACCCAAAAGCATGCTTTACTTGCAATATTTGCAACCTTATTGTCAATTTAAAATGCTTAAATCATATCGAACTTGGTAAATAAATTTCTAAAAGGATAAACATCACATTCTTGACTTTTAAAAGAGAAATTGCCTTTTCCTTGGATATGCACATTGATGAATTCTTGATTGACTGTTTGAATGTGTTTATCTTTTGTGGAAAGGGCCGAACACCTTGGTATATTAAATAGATACATCTATGGTTCGTATCATTCGACCCTCTAGAAGTGCACAATTTAAATATTATGTTAGATCGGGTCGTACGATCTCACCATGATTTTCACATGCTTGTATTACTTGCCATGAAATTTATAAATAATGATATTTCCTCCCTAATCTGAGATAAATTGATAAATGATGAAATATAAATTTAGAAATCTCTTATTACCAAGAGGATTGTTTACTTGCTTCATGATTTCCTTGAGTTTATTGCCGTTTTTAATAAAATCGACAACTAAAAATATTATTGATGGCCATAGTAAGTGTCGGAGTCGACCTCTCATCACTAATTATTCGAGATTAGACTGGATACTTACTGGGTACGCGTTATTTTTGTACTCATGCTACACTTGTTGTATATTTTATTGTACAGACATATGTACGTCTAGTTGGCTGATATGGGGATGTAGGTGAGCTGCATCTTGTGAGACGATCCGCAACCAGCAGAGTCTCCTTCAGAGTACATATATTTTTTTCTGTCCAAATTTATATTCCAAATAGATATTGTATTTTTATTTTAATTCCTAGTAAATGCTTATGCACCTGGGACACCGGGTTCTGGGATGATTATGAGATTATTCAGTATTGAAATTTGCTAAAAATATTATTATTTTCTCTTTGAAGTTCATCAATTATTATTCAACTTAAGGAAATTATGATTTCAAGAATTACTAAAATGAGAACCAAGTAAATTATTTATTGTTAGCTTATCTGACAGTGGTGTCCGGTGCCATCACAACCTTTGCTGGATTTTGGGTCGGGACAACATGGTATTAAAGCACTAGGTTCACTTAGGTCTCACGATGCATGAGCGTGTCTAGTAGAGTCTTGCAGATCGGTACAGAGACGTCTGTACTTATCTTCGAGAGGCTACAGGGTTGTTAGGAGCACTTTCCTTGTTGATTCTCATCGTGCGATTTGATTCCTTTGAGGCTTATGCCTTAATTTCCTTCCCATTCAATTGTATGTGATGTGAAGCACTGGTTATAAAATTAGGAATTGAGGAAATTTAATGGTACTAAAGATGTGGTGCAGGATGTTTCTCCTTGTGTAGTTGATTGGGCTATTATCGTCACCTTGCGGAAGGGTATTTTGTCATTTCAGCTCAGTAGTTGTACTTCTGAGAGTTTTGATGCTATGGACAGGTTGTTATGATGCTCATGAGTTGTTATCGCACAGTATTGATGTGATGGTAGGATGTTTGCCTATGTATCGGGGTAGTGAATGACTTGAAAGGAGGTTAACTCGGTGCATGGTTTCGAGATTCAGCAGCTTATTTCTAGCGGAGGAAAAGCAATTGGCCTATGAATGTCCATATTTGGGTTGATGGAGTAACGGGACTTGGTATTTTCGAGCGTGATGGAATTTGCATCTACGATGTGGTGGCATCGCCCTTGTTGAATATGTTAAGTTTGCCGGTGTTATGGCCTTCTTCAATTCGCCTTTGGAGGTAGGGTATTGTCAAATAGAGTCGGGGAAGCGGGTATCAGGGATTGCAATGTGTGGTGATTTAGGATTTAATTAGTGTTTCTGGTGTCGATGGCTCGAGAAAGATAATCTTCGGAGAAGTTTAAAGTTAGTAGCAACATGTGAGTTCAAGTGCTAGAGAGATAGATTCTGATTTAAGGCAACAACTAGATAGTAAAGGATGAGGAAGTACATGTGGAAGGTGTCTTACGATGGTTAAATTTCTAGAAGGCCAGCTGTAAGAAGCAAAAGTCGAATAGCCACTTAAAGGAAAGGGGTATGACCAAAGTGGGAGAGTGGCAAAGTAACATATGAGTTATGTAGTTTAGAGTGATTCGGGATTCACGGTGGTCAGTGCCTGGGTCTACAGGCTTAATTAGGAATATTGGCTGCTATACGGAGGAACATTGGATACGACGGAAAGGAGTTCCTTTATATGAAGAAGGATACAACATGACTCTGAATTGGAAGATATTTTCGCATGTTTAGTCGATGTCCATGAGGAGTGAACGGACCGATATAGCTGGTGAATGAGCACGGGCTCAGGATGGATTACTGATTTTGTAGTAATTGTACCCAGTGAGCGATGTTGGAAGATGTCGGCATGTAAATTCCATAGGTGGTTTATCTTATGTGAGCAGGTTAGCGGTCGCATGGTTGTCAAAGCTTCTGTGAATAATTTTTCTTCCTATCCAATAAGAGGTTGAATATGTAGGTGTTGTTAGAGATTCAGAGTGTTCATGAAATGCAAATGGAAGGATTTTGAGGAATTTGGCAGTTTGGTTGTGCAAGATCAGTTCAATGATGAAGAAAGAATCTTGGTGGGTTCTAGAGTTATGTAATAGTAGCTTCAAGCTATGTGGGAGAGTTCCACCACCTACGGTTGGATTGCATGGTCGTCTATTTATGAGATTTTTGGTTATCTGTATATTGGTGGGATATTAATGACTAAGAAAGAGGGCCATCCGTGGTGATTTGAGCAAGGAATTTAAGGAATGAGTGCTACAATTGGCCTCTTCAATTACGTTCAAGTGTGGGAAAGGTTCAGGATTTATGCTTCGTGTAGATGTGAGTTACAAGGAAAGTGACTCAATCAGGTGCTTCGTTGAGAGAGTGTTCATGTGCTAGAAGAGTATTGGAGTTGTTTATATTCGGGACCAAGTCAGATTGGGTGAATCTTAATAATGGTCCTAGTTGATTCAAAGGTTAAAGTGTGGTGCCTAAGGATTTTGAGTCCAAAAGTATGGTTAATAATCGAGCTTTTGTAGCATATTATGAAATCAGGCTTGGAATTTTCTATGATATCTTTGGCTTGCAGTGTAGCATTTGGAGGAATGAGAGAAAATGACTTCGGATTCATAGAGGAATTATCAGAATGGGCGTATTAGTTGAGGATGCGATCATGCGCACAAGGAGGGTATGAGATGGTTCGTGGGATTTGAGACAGGCTGGTCTCGTGATACAAGGATACTCATGATGAGTGCGTATTAAGTTCATTATATGTTGAATGAAGTTATTATTATTTCTAAGACAAGTTAAGGATAAGTTAGAAGAAGTCAGATAGGTTAGCCATGGTTGAATTGGCATGATGGTGGGAGTGATCAGTTCCTCCAGCATGATTAAATTATGCATATCATTTGGGGCGGTGCATGCGAGGCTTGACGATCGCCGTATTTGATTGTATTTGGATGCATTATGGCATGTTATGTGTAGGCAGATCCTGGAAGAGTTATGGTGGACATACCACTACTTGAGGATTGTGTGTTCTACTATTATGAGAATTGAGTCATGTGTTGCAATGATTCTCTTAAAACGAGTAAAGTGAAAGGTTCTACAAAGTGAAGTATGTATCATGTTAGTGGTTTAGGAATTATGATGAAATTCTTGGGTTCTCACATATTAGTAAGATAAGTGTGGCGAGCGACATGAAATTTGAAAGTTAAGGACTAAGGTTGGAGTTTTATTTTGACGAGGATGTCACGATCTCGGATGAGCAAAAGAGAATTTAGATGCTTAGAGTAAGTTGGTATTGTCTTCAGCGTCACCTGAGATCAGTGCCTTGTGAAAGAGGCTTCATGGATTGATTTTTGGATCATTTATTTGCTTTACAACATTAGTGCAGCCGATGGTATGGATGTGTAGACTTGTTACCTGGTGCGGAAGGTCGTGGGAGCGTGTCCACAAGAAGATTGCATAAGAGTGGCATGTAGTCACTTGATTGAGTGAATATTGAAACCAAGTATGAAGATGGTGGTGATATTGCTAATTTGAGAATTTATGCCTGGAGGGCGATCGGTTCATTTGGTTGTGGACTGTGGAGGTCTGTTCCGGATATGATGGTTGTTCTTGTGTGTTATGGAAAAAAGGGCTATTATGAACCCTTGAAAGGTTATTAGACTAGTACGGTATGATCAGAATTGGCTTGAGGTCTGTGGATGGATCTAGATATGAATGTGGGCTCTATATCGGGGTTGAGGTGTTCATTTTAGCATAGCGCTCCTTGTGGAGGAGTATTCAGACATTGGATGTTATTTCGTCACCGGCTATTTTATGTAATACTATATTGTGCCATGTGAGTTGTGAAACGACTTGATAAATTTCATATGTGTTGTGGTTCTGTGTAGCGATGGTGTTGTGTGATCAGGATGGCTTTCGAGGTTCAGATCATATATCGCACCTTAGTTGTGCTTGATTTTTGTAGCATATGGCGTTGTCTGTCCTCCTAGGGATGGTATTATGCACTTAGCGTGCTTGTGGCCGATATTCGGATATTTTGTAGTTATGAGCATTTTAGCTCGGTAAGTATTTCCTTATAGATTTTATTTGTGGATCAGGTGGCACGCCGCTGCGAGTATGTTGTTTGGATCAAGTTGCACGCTGCAATAGTGTGACGTTGAGTGCAGTCCCCTATGCTCTATTTTGCATGTATTATTTCCCATTTTTTAGGAAGGTTCATAACACCTTTTCGGTTTGTCAAAATAGTTACATGGGTTGAGTAGTCCCTTCTAGAGTTCATTATCCTAATGTATCACGTTCGAGTTTATAGCTTACTGACACATTGTGGCATCATATGATACTTTTGTTCATGTCCGGGGTGGCTTATTGCCTAAGCAGCTCGTACTGGGTGAGACGAGATTATTGGATCTGGGATCTGTGTGATCGGATTATATGAAGCATATTAAAGAGCAAATATCATTATTTGGTACATAATGAGGTAATGGTTCCTGTCAAGATGAGAGACTCAGCTATTGGTTTACTCGGCAATTGCTTATGAATTTCTACACTTTTCTTCCATGGTGGCGGTATTGCAAGAGTTGGAACAAGACCTATGTATGTCATGAGGTGCATTGTGAGCATCAGATTTAGGGAATAACGGCTATTATGACCAGATAATGTTACATAGTCATGTGAATGATTATGTGAATGATGTGGTACACGGTGTGAATTCAGTAAACGTATACAGTCATGTTCTAGTACATCGTGTGGTGATTTATATAGTGTTCATATATTGGATGCAGGCTTGACAGAGAATTCTGGATGTTGGAATTGGGCTCTAAGGCTTAATTTCCTAAATAAAAGAGAATATCTTCATATTTGTTCGAGCTAATGTGCTCAACTGAGTTGTGGTAGCACGGGTAGGAGCTCGAGGTGTTAAACAATGATTTCAGACAACTCCAGAGCAGTTCTTAGCACGTTCGAGGACGAACGTATGTTTAAGTGGGAGAGAATGTAACTACCCGACCGATCATTTTGAACTCTAGCACGTCGTTTGGCGGTTTGAGGCCATGTGCACCTTCACTTCAGGTATTATGACTTGTACGCATGGTCGGAACTGAATTTCTGGAAGTTCAGAGTTGATTTGGAAAGAAAATTCTCATTTTAGAAGCTTTAAGTTGGAAGAATCTGACTAAGGGTTGATTTTGAGTAAATCACATTGGAATCAAAATTTGAAAGTACCAACAGGTTCGTATAATAATTTCGGACCCGGGAGTATGTCTGGATTGAGTTTTGGATGACCCGGGAGCGTTTCGGCGCCTATTGTGGAAGTTAGCATTTTGGAAGAATTTCATAAATTTGGGTGGAAGTGAATTTCAATGATTTCGACTTCTGTTTGGAATTCCGAGCCTGGGAATAGCTCCGTATGGTGATTCTGGTATTGGGGGTGCGTCCGGAAGTTGATTCAGAGGTCCGTAGGTCATTTTGGAGTCATTTGGCTAAAGATAAAAATTTTAAGGTTTTGAGAAGTTTGACCAGAAGTGCACCTTTTGATATCAGGGTCGGATTCCGATTTCGGAAGTTAGAGTAGGTCCGTAATGTCAAATACGACTTTTGTGCAAAATTTGAGGTCAATCGGATGTGATTTGACAGGTTTCGGCATCGAACGAAGAAATTTGAAGTTCTAAAGTTCATAAAACTCGAATTGGGGTGTGATTCATGATTTAGGCGTGGTTAGATGTGATTTTAAGCCTCGAGCAGGTCCGTGTTATGTTTTGGGACAGGTTGGTGTGATTGGATAAGTTCCCGAAGGCCTCGGATAGATTGTGGCTGGTTAACGAATCAAATTTGGAATTTGAGGAAAAAGTAAGGCTAATGTCATATGGTGTAACCACACCTGCAAGGTTTTGGCCGCAAGAGCGCAGGTGAGAAGGAAGATCTGCACCTGCGAAGGCACCGATGTGGAAGTGAGATCGTAGTAGCAGAAGCTGCTGGGTTGAGTTAGAGTTGCACATGCAATGGATTTCCCCAGGTACGGAGACGCAGAAGCGGCTACTGGACTGAAGGTGGGGAGGTCGGGGCTTAGCAATGTCTTCTTCTTTAAAACGAAGGGCTTGGCTCAATTTCATTTTATTTCATCCATGGAGCCGATTTTGGAGCAATGTGAAGTGTCATCTTCATCAACTAGTAAGGGGTAAGTGCTTTCTTCTCAATTTTGAGTTAAATACATGATTTTATGTGGATTTAATCATGGAAAGTTAGTGGTAATTTGGAATTTTGTTGGAAAACCCTAAAATTTATATTTTGGATTTTGACCACGATTTTGGACATGGAACTTAGAATAAGTTATACATTTGAGTTCGTGGCATTATGGGTAAAGTTTATCTTCGAAAAATTAGAATCTGGGCACGTGGACTCGAGTGTGATTTTTATCTACTTTTCAATCGGGGTTAGAAATTGTTATAAATTGGAATATAATGAGTATTTGAGTATATATGAATAGGTTTGCATATTTATTGGCTAGTTTTGGAGCGTTGAGCATCGATTCGAGTTGTTTGAAGGGCCCGGAAGCCGATTATGGAACTTCGGAGAAAGGTAAGTCTCCTTTCTAACCTTGTAAGAGGGAATTTACCCCATAGGTGAACTAAATCAATATGTGATCCTATTTGTGGGGCTACCTACACACGAGGTGATGAAAGTCCGTGCATAGCTGCTATTATGCTTAAATTTGGGTAGTGTAGGACCCAAAAACATGCTTTACTTGAAATTTTTGCAACCTTATTGTCAATTTGAAATTCTTAAATCAGTATCGAACTTGGTAAACAAATTTCTAAAAGGCTAAACATCACCTTCTTGACTTTTGAAAGAGAAATTGTCTTTTCCATGGATAATTGCCCCTTGATGAATTCTTGATTGACTGTTTGAATGTGTTTATCTTTTCTAGAACAGACCAAACGCCTCAGTATATTAAATAGATGCATCTATGGTTCGCGTCATTCAACCCTCTGGCAGTGCACAGTTTAAATATTATATTGGATTGGGTCGTACGACCTCGATATGATTTGCGCATGCTTGTATTGCTTGCCTTGAAATTTAAAAATAATGATATTGCCTCCCTAATCTGAGATAAATTGATAAATGATGAAAAATAGATTTGGAAATCTCTTATTACCAAGAGGATTGTTTACTTGTTTCATGATTTCCTTGAGTTTACTGTCGTTTTCAATAAAATGCACGACTAAATATTATTGATGGCCATAGTAAGTGTCGGAGTCGACCTCTCGTCACTACTTCTTCGAGATTAGACTGGATACTTACTGGGTACATGTTGTTTTCATACTGATACTAGACTTGATGTACATTTTGTTGTACAAGCACATGTACGTCTAGTAGACTTGTGGGCACAACAGCATGGCCGATATGGGGACTTAGGTGAGCTGCACCTTATGAGACGATCCGTAGCCAGCAGAGTCTCCTTTAGAGTACTTGTATTTTCTTTTCTGTCCAACTTTTATATTCCGGACAGATATTGTATTTTTATTTTTATTCCTAGTAAATGTTCATGCACTTGTGATACTGGGTTCTAGGATGATTATGGGATTATTCAGTATTAAAATTTGCTAAAAATATTATTATTTTCTTTGTGAAGTTCATCAGTTATTATTCAACTTAAGGAAATTATGATTTCAAGAATTACTAAAATGAAAACCAAGTTAATTATTTATTGTTGGCTTGCTTGACAACGGAGTTGTCACGACCCCAAACTCGGTCGTGATGGAGCCCAACACTAATGCTAGGCAAGCCCGACCATTCACTCTCTCTCAACCGAGCATGAAGCTCAAAACCAATTAATTAAATACTTAAATCAAATATCAATACTCATAGCTGAAATACTCAAATGAAAACAATACGAAACTCTAACATAAACTGTAACTCCCAAAGACCTGGGGTCATGAGTCTAGAGCCTCTAAATAATACCGAGTCAAGAATCCTCAAAACAATAAATATGTTCTAAAGTACGGAAATAATAAAGGGACAAGGAGGAGTGGTGTCCCGCGGACGTCAAGCAGCTACCTCGACAATTCCTGAAAACTCTGAAAAATAGCAACTAGCTCAACTAGGCTCCCAAAGTACCTGAATCTGCACACAAGGTGCAGGGAGTAAAGTGAGTACTTCCAACTCAGTGGTAATAGGCATGTATAATGTCTGACAGTAAGAAATCAAAAATATAGCACAAAGAAAAGATATAACCAATTTGTCTACACATTCATCAATGGAACAGCAACAGGTAATGACAGGTAGAACAAGTAAATAACAATGCATGAATGCAATGCAATGCACATGACCGCTACGGCGCGTAGCCCGATCCATTTAACGTCGACGGCGCTCACTGGGGGTGTGTACAGACTCCGGAGGGGCTCCTACAGCCCAAGCGCAATATAATCATAGCATTCGCTGCGGCGTGCAGCCCGGTCCACAATCAGTCCAGTTATATATGCATGCAAGCCACACGGGCACAATCAAGTTTACCATTTTCGGTTCCATTTAACAGGTATTATAGTTTAAGTGATTTAAAACCTTAGAAATTTACTAATCATTTCGAGACAGTGTTTAACTCAGGACTGATATCATGAAAACATGCTAAGCATCATGGAAACAGTGATAATAATCCCTACGGGATCCAAATAATCGGCACGCAGCCCAAATATGCTCATAGCAATCCAAGTAGGATGTTTACCAATCAATTTCTAGTCAATGCACACTATGAACATCACTCGGACGGACTAAGCCATAGTCCTCCAATCCCAAACGACCCTGCACTCACTGTAGAGTATGTGTCTCGCCTCAATATAGCGTCACAGTGTGATATAACGGGGTTTCAAACCCTCAGGTCATCATCCACATCTATTACTCGCCTCAAGCCGGCCAAAATCCAAGCTCGCTATGCCCTTGACTCTCAAATCAACCTCCTCATGCGTCGAATCTAACCAAAACCACAACGAATACGTCACATTATGCTATAGGATCAAAACCCAATCGAAAATAATCGAAAAACATCAATAATCCCGAAATTGACAAAACCCGAGCCCCGGGCCCACTTCTCAAAACTCATAAATTTTTACAGAAAAGTGTTCTTCATCATCTCCCGATTCCGTACATATAAAGAACATCAAAATCGGAGTCCGTTTGACCCTTCAAATCGACCCCGAAATGTCTCATAATTTCAGGCCCCAAAATCCTATTTTTCTACTGTTTTTCATGAATTAAAAAATGGTATTATGGTCTATAATCACCCATAAATGAGTTTTAATAATCAAATCACTTACCTCTGTGATACCCACTGATTTTCTCTCTTAAAAATCGCCTCAGAAGCTTCTTCCCGTTCCAAAATTGGAAGGAAACTCGACCTGCTCATTATAGGTATACTGTTCAAGCGTTTTACTGCTCCCAATGGATTTCTTATGAAATTTTAATGAATTTAGGCTTTTGAATCACTCAATTTGACTTTATAATGAAGGAGATATGTAAGTTTTAAGATTTGCAAATAGTGCAGGTTTTTAATACGCCTTCAGGGGCAATTTCGTCATTAACCTGAAAATCTGGGCAACCTTAGTAAAATGGCCATAAAATCCTCATACGATGTCCAAATTCGATAATTCTTTTTGCTACGGGTCCATAATTACCATACGGATCTAATGCTTCATTCAAAACATTAGTCGGAGCTCATTTATTCAATATGATATCATTTATGCTTGAAGAAACGATGTCAAAGCATAAGAAAAACGAGCACAACGCAATCCAAACCTATCCGAAACTCACCCGATCTCCTCGGGACCGCATATGAACGTATTAACATGTCACATATGATCATACAAACTTATTTGCACTCTCAAAACACCAAAACTAACATCAAAACACCAAATTTACATCGGATTCAAGCCTAAGTACTTCTAAAACTTTCGAAACACGCATTTGATCAAAAACCCAACCAAATCACCTCCGAATAACCTAAAATTTTGCACACATATCTCAATTCACCTAACGTAGCTACAACAACTTTCGGAATTCTATTCCGATCCTCGGATCAAAATCTCACCTATCAACCGGAAATCGCCAAAATACTAACTTCGCCAAAATAGGCTAACTTCTTCACCGGACTTTCAAAATTACTTCCGATTGCGCTCCTAAGCCTTAGATCATCACCCAGAGCTAACCGAATCATCGGAATTCAGTTCCGAGCCTTCTAACTCACAAGTCAACATCCGGTTGACTTTTCCAACTTAAGTCTTCTTAAAAGAGACTAAGTGTCTCATTTCTTATCAAAATAATTCCAAATAAATTCTAATGCATCCAATACTGATAATGAAACATAAGAAAGCAGAAAATGGGAAGAACAGGGTAGTAACTCATGAGACGACGGGTCGGGTCGTCACATTCTCCCCAACTTAAACAAACGCTCGTCCTCGAGCGTACCCAGAGTTGTCCTAGAAGCCAACCAAAAGCTGAATAACCTTACTAAGCATACACCCGGGGTGATCCCACGTCACCCTATGTCATATAGGTCCGATAACACATTTAAATCGGATTTACACAATCCAGCCTAGCCCATAAATCATAGAACTACCTTTTTACTTCTGAAGCCATCGATATGATCAAAACCTCACACCTATACCTTGAATAGCCTCGAACCAGCTGTAATAACCCATACCTGCAACCTCGGGTGAAATCATATGATCTACCGCATAATCCAAGAACTAAAAACGATAACTTCTATTCATAATAGTTGCCCACAACAACCAATTACCGATAGAAAATCCCTTATCAGCTAAAGTCTTATTCCAACACTTTCATATATCGCCAACGATAAACGAGACACACAGCAAATCACAACCATCTCTCAGACCAACCACTTATGAAGCCACTTCCCTTTGACTAATACCACAACAGATTTCCAAGCCGAACCTCGATATTATACTTCTAGCAAACCAAAATCAAATTTGTTCGTATTCATCAATGACTCCAACGATTACCTCGAATCCAACACACCACTCTGGTGATATGACACCACAACACAGGCCTAAGCCTCAACTCACATAGTACGTGCACCAATAAGAAACGGTCTGAACATACTCAAATCATGAAAATGACTCAACTGAGAGAGTTGTACCTCAAATTCACTAGTACTGCCACACACAAGGCTGAGACCCTATCTCACATCATAGAAATGGGACATACAAATTTATTTATTTTTTTGACCTGCAAGGCCATGTTTCCAT
>MU771881.1:18620-32018 GCA_026770625.1 Nicotiana glauca | reverse complement strand
AAGCAGGCGCCCACCTGAAGAATAAGGGAATATATTTTCAAAGTTTAGCAAGCAGGCGCCCACCTGAAGAATAAGGGAATACATTTTTAAAGTTTAGTAAGAAGGCACCCACCTGTAGAATAAGGGAATACATTTCAGTTAGTTGTAAGCAGGCGCCCACCTGAAAAACAAGGGAATACGTTTCAGTTAGTTGTAAGCAGGCGCCCACCTGAAAAACAAGGGAATACATTTCAGTTAGTTGTAAGCAGGCGCCCACCTGAAAAATAAGGGAATACATTTTTAGTTAGTAGTAAGCAGGCGCCCACCTGAAAAACAAGGGAATATCTTTTCAAACATGTTGTAAGCAGTCACACACCTTGAAAACAAGGGAAGTACCATTCAAAGTTTAGCTTTAAATTCTGATATTTGATAACATGATATACCCAGGCACCATACTGGGGCAGAAAATTTTTCTTCGTTTTGCAATTGTGTAGGCAGGCACCCACCTGAAGAACAAGCGAATACATAAGCAGGCACCCACCTGAAGAACAAGGGAATATCTTTAGCAATCGCAAGCAGGCGCCCACCTGAAGAACAAGGGAATACTTTTTCAAACAATTGCAAGCAGGAGTCCACCTGGAAAATGGACACATATTTCAAATTGAAATGGTTGAACGTCATCAAGGCAACAACAAGAATGTCGTGGGAAGAGAACAAGATACAAGTTCAAGATAACACAAGAACAAGTTGGAAGACATAGATAGGATTTTTGTAATCTCTAAGTCATAGCTTAGGCTAGCTTCTTTTATTTTTACCATGGTGTAATAAGGGGCCAGTCAGCAGTAACAGTAGTAACAGCAGCAACATCAGTGAGATCACAGTCCNATTTGATTGATCCTACGGACGAGAGTGGACTCTCATTTAATCAGCCGACGTCGTTTAGAGGGTTCACGTGATCTGGGCCGTTGATCTCTATAATCCAACGGCCACAATGTATTAAAATAGTTTTAATATATCACATATACATACACCCTCTTCATTTCGTCTTCATCTTCTTCAGTTGACAAACCCTAGCCGCCCCCCCTTTTCTCTCAATCTCTCGCTAGAACTCTCGCCGGCAGGAGATATTACCTTCTCTATTCAACCCCATAATTACACCGTAGAACCGTCTTGACCTCCCCTTTCACCCTCCATAACTGGTTTTCTTCAAAACCAACCAGAACTTCTCAAATATTCGTCCAAGTATCGCCGGAACCCTACTCCGGCGAACATGAATTGTATCGCCGGAACCCTACTCCGGCGAACATGAATTATGATTCAGAATCCACCCTTAACACT
Organism: Nicotiana glauca; assembly: GCA_026770625.1. Lineage (NCBI taxonomy): Eukaryota > Viridiplantae > Streptophyta > Magnoliopsida > Solanales > Solanaceae > Nicotiana > Nicotiana glauca. The sequence continues at coordinate 30,701 of MU771881.1, read as the reverse complement.
ATAGGATCTCCTTTGTCTCCTCTTTCGCCCCCTTTGAGTTTTTTCCTTCGAATAAACCCATAATTCGTCGAATATTAACTTGAGTGTCGCTGGAACCCACGCCGGTGAACACTTTTTATTTCAAAGCCACCCTATGACATCCCCAAAATACTCAGCTCTAATATCTAAGAGTCTTTTCATTAAAAGAAGACTCAACAGTCTGTCTAAGGTTAAAAATGCCAAGAAATGATGTCCAAGGTTTTGAAAACCCTGGAAAATCAAGAAAAATGAAGAAAAGAAAAGAACAGAAGAAAAAAGAGAGAAAAATAAGATAATAAATCCTCAAAATTTCGGACCATAACATACCTAATCGGGTGATTCTCTTATGAAAAAATACCTGGTTAGGTATGTTACGGGTCGGAATTTTGGATGATTGGGGATTCCAAAGGCTAGCCGGAGTTCTTAATTTTTTTTCCAGTAAGTCTTTCTTTCTTTCTTTTACTATTTTTATTGTTTGCCTGCATTTTGTTAGATTTTGTTAACTGTAAATCTTCATTTTTTGAATTTTGTTTGAAGTACTTTAAAAATCGGTTATAAATTGGATACTGATTCTACCATGATTAGTTCTTGTTTACTGGTAAAATAGTTGATAGCAATTTAGGTTTTGATCATTAGTAGTATGATTTCAGTAACTGATTTTATATTAATGATGAAAATTGATAAGTAGTTAGCAAGGTTGGTTATAGCTGATTGAAACTCGATTAATAGTTAGTTAATTTTAGGATTTGTTAAATTCAGAATAATTCCAATAGTTAATGATTAAATCTGAAGTGCAAAGGGCTGTGGGTTAATTGGGTAAATTCAACTAATTTTCAGGGGTCTTTTGGGGATATTAAAAGGGTCAGTAGTAATAAAACTAAGGGGGTGAGGGCACTATGGGAAATTCAAAATAGTTTTGTGGTAATTTCAGCTTAGTAACAGGGGTACTATGGGCAGGATAAAAAGGCAAATCAGTGAATAACAAATGCAAGTGAGGGTATACTAGGAATTCCAAGGAATTAGAACATGATAGAATTAGCTAGAACCTTCTAGAATGGGTTCTAGTGCATTTTTCAATAAAATAAATGTAGTAATTTGTCTAACAAGCTAAAAACTGAGGGACTCTTAAATAATTAGCAATTTTAAATTTCCCTCCCATTTTTCTGCCTATAAATAGGCAACAATTCTGATTAACAGGGGATTTTTTTTTGAATTTTGAACCCTAAAAATTCTGAAAGCACTTTACAAAGGTTGAACACCCCAAAAGATTCCCAAAAAATATCTGTTATGTTTTAAATCTGAAACTACACAGTTTCAGATTCGATTTCTTCTTCTAGACTTCAAACTTCCTTCATAAAAATTCAAAAATCAGTAGAAAATCAAAATCAATGTTCTATAGAGAATTTTCAATCAAATTATAGTTTTTCAGCTCTCAATTCCTTCAATTTTGATTCAGTTTGAGTCATTGAAATTCATACGTTTGATGTCTTCAAGTTTTGAATAAGTTTGAATTCAAATTCAATCATTTTTGAGCATCTGAATGTTGTTGTTGTGATTGTGGGCATTCATTGAAGAAAATTTGATTCAAAACCCTTACTGATCTGTTGCTGTTACTGTTGTGTTGTGGCTGACCTTTCTCTTTTGTTTCTAACTCGGATTCCAGGTACATGTTCGAATTCTCCTTGTTATAGTATCAAAAAATGGAGTGAAGTCAAGGCACGTTAGATCAAATTGATGAAATCTCTATAGCTGTAATTAGTTGAGATATTGTAGTTTACTAATTCAAATTCTGATATGTGTAGAACAACACTGTTATTCACTAATATGGACTTGATAAATTGTATAATAATTGTTGAAGTTTGTTTGAACTGGTAGTTGTTTAATTAATGAAGTTTAGTTGATTGTTAGAAATGTTTGTGATTCTCGTTTGTCAATAACATCAGGAGGTTATACCTTTATCATTTGTTAAATTGAGATATTTTTTTTTGATGAAGTAGATATTAATCAATTTAATTTTGTTTCAAACAGCAAATGTATTGGGTTTTAAAGGTTATTATCGCATGAGTAAAAGTTGAGGAATAATTTGGTTTATTAAAACAATCTGTTGCGATTTGGTGTTGTCTTATTAACCAATGGAGTTGTGCTCGTTTATTAGGGGATTCGATCCTTAGACGTGTCCATTTAATTGATGGAATTATCTGTCATTTCTGCTGGACCAGCTTCAGGCCCAATGCCTGTAAGGTCAAGAGCTTAAGCTCATAATATATTTGGGGCCAATCTTAGGCCCGATGACTACTGTCAGGAAACCTTAGTCCATAACATTTCTTTTAAAAAACCTGGGCCCAATGCCAATTATCTCTTGATCTATATCTGGTTGTTTGAACTTAGGCTCAAAATTCATAATCTTAGCTTATTAGGATTTTTCCTTCATTTTAGAGACAGGATTAAATAGATAATTGTAATTACTTTAAAGTTGGCCTTTAATAAATGATGAGACGAGCCTCACCAAACAAAATATACAATTGCGGGGCCCTCGAATAAATTGTTATAAAAAATTTTAGACTCGGAAAGAACCGTTTAGCTAATTTCACGGTCTTTCCTAAAGTAATAATACATAGATATCTTAGGCACAATTTTAATATATATTCTCAAGTACGGGTGCACATTTATGTGACCCAAATCCTACTCCCAACGAAGTCAAAATATATCTAAAACCACAGGCGTACTGGTACGGTGTGGTTAAGGAATGTATTTTCACGACGTTGCAATTCTTTAAAATTGAAAAGCGGAACACTAATGCACATAATTAAAAACATATAATTGGAATCAGATAAAAACAAATACAACAGTTGAGCGACCGTGCTAGAACCACGGAATTCGGGAGTGCCTAACACCTTCTCCCGGATTAACAGAATTCCTTATCCGGATTTCTAGTTCGCAGACTGTAACAGAGTCAAACTTTCCTCGGTTCGGGATTAAACCGGTGACTTGGGACACCATTATATTCTCAAGTGGCGACTCTGAAAAACTTAAATAACTAATCCCGTTCCGAATGTCCTTAAATTGGAAAAACTCCTCTACGCCCTCGCGGGTAAAGTAGCCTATTAAAAAAGGAGGTGTGACAAGAGGGAGGAACAACCATCTCCACCACCCAACCCCAACAATCAATCCATGCAATGCATCATATGGAACTCTGCCAAGGAGCATAATCACTAGAATTCAGTTGAAACTTTCGATCAATGTTCAACTACCACAACCCGGCTTTAGTAGCTTTTCTAGAAACCCACATGCACGATCATGAGAGTCTCAAAACAGAGTTTTGATTCACACACTTGGCTCAATCACCAGTTGAAGGCCTCTCTAGGGGACTCGCCTTGCTTTGGGAAGATGGTATGCTCAAACTCGACCAAGTTGCAGTTACAAGCCAAGAAATTCACTCCATTGTCCAGGTGCCTCCAAACCTAAAACTTGGCTATTATCAGTTATTTACGCAAAAAATGATTCCTTTGCATGCACAGTATTATGGGACAATTTAAGAGCTTTGCATAATCACTTAAAAATACCTTGGATAGTCGAAGGAGATTTTAATAATATTACTAAAGCTCCTGAAAAATTTGGGGGTTTAAAAACACTCCAGAATTTCTTTCTTTCTGAATATACTGCATCCTAATTCGCAGTCTCTCTCTTTCAAATTCGTAAGTGTGATTTTGCTCCGTTCTTTGAGTTCGTTGATATCCTGCAGTTTGTATTGCCATTGTTGCAGGAAGGTTTATTCCGTTTTATCCTGGGATGATTTAATCCATTACCTTGGCAACGTGTGAGAGGGTTAAAATTCCTTAAGGACACACGAGAAACTTGTGGACTCGGAATATTTCTGATTCTCTACTATTTTCAGATTTCTTTAATTCTTCTAACAATTTTTCTGATTTTTTGGTTTAACATAGTAACGCTAACAGTTGATTCAACCGAGGTAATTTTTCTCCTTTAATCCTCCAGTCTACATTACTCATCAATGCTACATGAATGCAGGTATCTGTTACAACAATTGGGTCGGCCTAGAGTGATCCACACATACAGGGAGCAAAATCAGGTAGCAAATAAACTAGCCAAACATGGAACAACTTTGGATAATGGTGCTCCAACTACTATCATATGGCAGCCGCCACCTTTTGTTTTACAAGATTTGCTAGTTGATCAGCAGGGCAAGCTATACTTGCGCACAGCAACTATAACAGCGCAACTTGAGCCACCCTCTTTTTGTTTAGCTATGCTGGGAAGTGATTGTAATATGAACCATGCATCTTTTTGTAATATAGTACGAATGAGCAATAGAGCTCACCAACCTGTTTGTAACACACTGCGAACTAGGCACTACGCTCCCTGTAATGTTACGTAATTTATAATAAAAAAAAATTTGACTAAAAAAATAAATTAACTAGAATTAAACTAAATGGTTTGGATTTGTCAAATGTTTTGCTGACACTTGTTAAAATATGCATCATCAATCGATGAATGATATCAAGATAGAATAGAATATGGATACAGTAAAATACATTATTCTGTTTGTTGTCAGATGGATCGAATTAAAATCACTTTCTAGATTCATTTCAAATATAATAAAATGATATTATTTCGTCTTAATAGTATCTATTCTGGTTGATTTTGCAAAAAATTGAACATCAATAGATTTGGATCATATCTTGTACGTTCCTTTATTTTCTTTTGTTTTTTGCCAATTGTATCATTTTCGATTTTGCATTTAAATTCTGCTGTTGTAGTCTTTTGGTTCCAAAAAAGACATCTCTCTTGAAGTAATTATGATGTTTAGATCGATATCTCACATAATAGATGTGACTTCAATTCTCGCTATCTTCATTCCCTTTACCTGGGGCCCCATGTAAATGAAACCTTTTCTAAAATTGTACTAGATCCGAAAGCTGATTTGTTTCCTCTCAAGTCATGCTTTCTTTGTTCAATTGGATAGAATATTTTGTTTTATCAACTAGATGCTGCTACTTGCTATAACAGATTGTGATACATTAATTTTCATAAAGCACTATCTTTTAGTAGTAATTAATCATTTATAAATATCATTTGCTATATTACAGATTATAGATACATTTTCTGTAATTATAAGATGTATTTGATATATTTAAGCTATTATATTCATGAATACAGTAGCAAAAATAGGCGCGAATTAGGGAGGTTCAGCTAATCAGTTGTTGTATTCGAGTATATTCGACTGTATTCATGGAGTGAAACATGGGATTACAACTTGACAGATTATTACATTCGACTGTATTCACGACGTGAAATAGGGGATTACACTATTTTTAAAATGGAAAGTGAATCAATTAACATAATAGACTCCTAATATAACTCAACAAACTCAACTAAAACACAAAATTTTATATTTTCAGTTTTAAAAAAGATTCTGAACCGAAAAATACCCTAAAAACATAGCAATCTTCAGAGAAATTATATAACATAAATTATATTAATTAAAAATATATATATATGAATACATTCATGGCATATAGCGATACATAACACAATGAAATACATAGAATATAGCAGGATACATTGAAATACAATGACAAAAAAGACAGTGAATACAATGAAAGGAATACAACGAGATACATTGAATTACAATGGGAAAAACAGATAATGAATACAATGAAATACATAGAATACAACGAGATACATTGAAATACAATGAAAAAAAAATAACAGACTCTTCAAGTTGCTCAGCCCTAAACTCTGTTGTCTTTGTTCACGAATAACCCTAATATCGTCTCGTCGATTGCAGATTTTGAACCTCCATTGTCAGCCCCAATTTACCCTATGTCAGATTTCGATATTGATGTTCTAAGGCTAAACTAATGTATTGTTCATCATGCAGGATGCATTCTTTCCATGGAACCCATCTTGGAATTCTATTTTGCACAAAGAGGACCAAAGATCTCACATTTGAAGTAGCATGTTGTTTCTCTATGAATTATTACCTCTTGCGCTTCTGCTTAATGGAGTATTCGTTGTGTGCGAATTTGTTGATGTTAGTAGCAACAGATCCGGCCCTTGAAGGCGTAGGCAATCAAACTCACGCTTGGTCTGTTCTACTCTCTAATATCTTCTCGTATATGTACAGTGTAATAGCAGATTTCGAACCTCCATCTTTCAATCTAGAGTTGGATTTTGACATTGATTTAGAGCCCCAAGCCACTGACAATAAAAAAAAAATTCGACAATGGAGATGAATCGGTGGAGAATCATGGTAGTATTCATGCAGAAAGACTGGCATTGAGAGAGAGCGTGGAGAAAAATCTAAAAGAATGAGAGAGAAAAATAATACAAAGCATATTTTATGGCTTAAGGGTAGGAGGTGACCATAAATAGATATTTGGCTATTAAAATCAAAAGGTAGCTATGGAATATAAATTTTTAAAAGGCTATTTATTTAAAATAAATAAGGTATCAACCTTTGCTATAGGAGGTAAACTTTCCATCCACATATAACCTTTCACCAAGATAATATGAGTCCGTCTGGATTAGCTGATTTGAAGTAGTTGATGAGTATTAGATGCTGAAAAGCACTATTAAGTGCTGAAACTAATTTAATAAATAAGCAGTTACGTATTTGGATACAAGTAATGAAATTGATAATAAGCAGCCGCAGTATTTGATAAAGAAGTGCTGATAAGCTCTTTTTCTGTTAAAATGACTTAAATAACCTTAGAACTATTTACACTTATAAGGGCGTAATTTATTCAAAATTTTAAATTTCAAAACGATACAAATAAAAACTATTATGTTTGTCATTTTATTTTAAATACAACTGTGCTTAAATAAGATAATTTTTATGATAAATACTCCCTCCGTTTCAATTTATGTGAACCCATTTGACGGGCATGGAGCTTAAGAAAAGAGAGAAGTCTTTTGAACTTGTGGTGTAAAATGAAGCACATATATTTTGTGTGGCTATGAATCATTGCATAAAGGTAAATTATTTCCAAATAGGAAAAGAGGTCATTCTTTTTTGCATGGACTAAAAAGGAAATAGGTTCACATAAATTGAAACGGAGGGAGTATAATTTATTTTATGATAAGCATATAAGCATAAGTTATAATAATTAATAAATTGACAAAAGTTTCTCAATAAAAAATAAACCTAAAGAGAACAAAATATTTGAAGGGAAACAAACACTTTCTTCATCATAGCAACACTTAGAAAGCAATACACTAAAAATTTGATATGTCCTCATTTATTACATACAGTTCAAAAATTAATACACAATCACATAGATACAAATATGCAAAGGAATAGAGAATTTGCTTGTCTTAAATAGTCAATGAGAATTGTAAACTTGAAGAGGCCGGGGGGGGGGGGGGGGGGGGAGGGGTTACGTTAAATAGTCACTCAATGTAGGAGTTTTGTTCTAAAAAGAAATATTTTAAGGATAAAATAGTAAAAATTTTGGTCAAACTTAAAGTTCTTGTAAGCTAAAAATTTATAAGCTGGGTGTGACCATCTTATGGCTTTTGGCTTATTTTTTACTTAGAGCCCGTTTGGCCAAACTGCCAAAATCTCTTATTTTGAAAAGTACTTCTTTTTCATAAGTACTTTTTTCAAAAGTACTTTTGGAAAAAAATAGTTTGTGTTTGGCCAATTTATTAAGAAGTACTTTTTGTAACATTTGATAAACAAATTGTGTTTGGTCAATCTTTCTAAAAAGTACTTTTGAGTGTTAAATTATCAAAAAGGATAGTACGAAGGTCTTATAATTCTTTTAAAGAGAAAAATAAACTCAAATATTTATTGTAAGAGACTATTATTTTTATTTTATTTAATTAAAATATAAAACATAAAGTAAACAAATATATTAAAGATTTAAATCAATTTTACACATATAGTTATACCAAAGCATATATTATTATCTAGTTGTCATGACCCCAAACCCAAACCCGGTCGTGATGGCGTCTCTCGTGAAGACAAGGCCAGCAGACACACTTCCAATTCACTTTATGCAGTTAAAATAACAAATACCAAGTCTTTAATAGAAATAAAATCCAATCATAACAGTATAAGTTGCGGAATTAAAAACCAACACAGCCCGACATTGGGGTGTCACCAGTCATGAGCATCTAAATAATACTACAAGTCTGAAGTCTACTCCACTACTACATAACTGAATCAAAAGAAAACTAAGATAGAGGAAGAATGCACTGGGTTGCGAATCGCCAAGCAGCTACCTAGTAAATCTCCGAAGACCTGCTGGAACTATCAACCCTCAGGAGCAGGACCTGTAGCGCCTGAATCTGCATACATGGGTGCAGGGAGTAAAGTGTATACTCCAACTCAGTGAGTAATAAAAATAAATAAAGACTAAGCGATATAAAATTACGTAACGCACAACATTAAGCTAAAAGAGGCGTAACAAAAATCAATAAATATAATTAAGCAATGAAATCTCACAAACATCATTTAAACAGTTAAACAATATACAGGAGAAATAACTAAAAAGTTAAACACATAATAGCTGCCTCTCAGGCATAATAATAACAGAATTAGCCCCTCGGGCAATATCACAGAACAATACCAGCCCCTCGGGCTATATCTTATATCACAACGAATACCCGCGCTCACTGGGGGTGTACAGACTCCGGGAGGGGCCCCTTACGGCCCAAGCGCATAACCAAGTTATATCGTGGCATCATAAACAGACTCTCGACCTCATATCAATCTCAAGCCACCTCATGGCGTACAATCTTAGGCCTTCGGTATCATTATCATAATCAGTGTATCACTGTTACGGCGTGCAGCTCGACCCAAAAATATCCTCACAATACAGGCCCTCGCCCTTACTCAGTCAGAATCTCATAAGCCCATCGAGCATCAGTAAAACATGAAGCTCAACTCAAAATATCTTTAAAATATCATTTAATGTGTTTAAAATAGAATAATATAGCTGAGTTTTGAAAATAGGGAAAATAAAGAATGACTGAGCATCAATATAAAATCAAACAATGAGAAAAATATCATTTAAAATCGCCTAAGGGTTCAAACAGTTGGCACAAAGCCCACATATGGCATTTAGCCCAAAATATAATAATATTAAACATTTAACTATCAAATACGCAGTAAAATAGTCATTCGGGATGGACTAAGTCACAATCCCTAACGGTGTACGACCTAGCGCTTGTCATCTAGCGTGTGTCTCACTTCAACATAGCCGAACACTGTAAAATTCCGGAATTTTATACCCTCGGAATAGTATTTAAAATTATTACTCACCTCAATCCGGCCCGAAGTTTAGCTCGCAATGCCTTTGCCCTTTGAATCGATCTCTAGATACTCCGAATCTATCAAAATCAAAACGTAACCATTAATTTATGCTAACAGGACGAAGCCCACTCGAAAATAATCTAAAAACATCACAAAATCCGAAATTGTCAAAACCCGACCTTCGGGCCTACGTCTCGGAATTCGATACAATTCACATCATTAGATTCCTTATCTCCCCAAGTTCGTATATATAAAAAGTTTCAATATCCGACCACAAATGGTCCTCCAAATTCTCATTCAAAGGCCTAGGTTTCTAAGCCCTAGTTTCCCAGCTTTACCTTTAATTACAGCTCTAATCCATGCATTAACATCATAAAATGAGTTTTCATAATCCAAAACCTTACCTCAATGATGTCTCCTTAATTTCTCTCTTTAAAATCGCCCAAAGCTCCAAAATTCGTGTTTAAAAGTGAAAAAACCCTCTGAAAATCGCGAAGGAGAAAATATAGCATTCTGACCCAGGCATTTTCGCATCTGCGGTACTTCAACCGCATCTGCGGTACCGCATTTGCGGTCAATGAGCCGCTTCCGTGACTTTCACTTTAAATTCAACAAGAAACTAATTAGTATTACCTAACCTTACTAACTTTGTCCTAAATTGCCAAGTGACCTATTTTCAGGCTACCACTTGGCTTAATGTGCGATGCCTTTTCTTCTTCTTTTAGTAATATATAGATAGATTATGTGATGGAATTGTAAATTTATTACCTATTTGTAGGTAATTTTTACAAATTAGATTTGATAATTGTTTTAAAGATTCCAGAACTAATAGCATATAACAGAAGGAATTATAAATGATTATTTGTAGGAAGAGATTTGATAATCCAAAGAAGGATGTAGATAATTTGCTTTATTAGTGCCAAAAAAGAAGAAGATAATTTGGAAAGTTACACGACATTACACAAAGAACAAATCCAAAACAAAAAAAGTCAATAAAGAATTTGGAAAGTTACAATATGATTTATGTATATGATATCTTTAATTTTAAAAGAATGGTAAAAACTAGAAACAAAAATGAAAAGAAAAAATTTAAATTAGTAAGGGATAATTTGGAAAATATAAATTCATGGTGAGGATAGTTTTGTCTTGAATAAATTAATTTTCCACTTCTGCTTCTGCTTCTTGGAAGAAGCTAGAATTTTCTACTTCTTCCCAAAAGCAGAAAAACTGCTTCTACTGCTGGCCAAAAGTACTTCCATGTATTGGCCAAACAGCTTAAATTTTTTTAGAAGTACTTTTTTGAAGGAAAAAAGTACTTTTGGCCTCCCAGAAGCTTGGCCAAACAGGCTCTTATAAGAACTTGGCTTAAAAATATTTTTAACTTTACTAAACGTATAGATAAACCGAAAAGTATTTAAAGCTAATTTGACCAGCTTGTAAACTTAGCCAAACCCCCTCTATAATTTGTGGCATATTTCAAGATTTTTACCAACTTTTGTGGTCTTATTTTCTCGTCGAAGCTATTTAAATATTTTAACATTTAGAAGTCAGATATTTCCGGCTTCTACTTCTTTATAATCCTCTAATCAAAAGCATGCACCTGCATTAAAGGAACACACTGAATTAATAGGTGAAAAACAAATCCAATTTTTAGTAATCCACCCAAGTTCAAATAGGTTTCTTATGATCTCTTCGTTGACTCGATCCAAAGGGTTGGATCCAAACGGGTCAAAATAGTGTAATTCGGCGGTTTAGAAGAACTGATCGACATGTTCAAAAACTTGTATTATTATTATTGGACTCTTCTTCCAATGTCGGCACCCCTTACTATTTCTTTTTGTCATTTCTGTGGTACATGGGAGCCAGTATTGAACATATCAATTAGTTAATATATTGAAGATGAAAGACATTGTTGTTCCCAATTAAGTTAACCTTATACGTTCAATATGTTAAAATTCTGTCTATCTCTGTCGTTTAGCATAATAATCCTTTAGCAATGTAGAAGGTGGCTCTATTTTTTATTCATTCATAACTTGCTGAAGCATTTTATCTAGAACATGTCAATATATTCCTGATCCTCTGCAATGTAGAATATATTCTTTGTCTATTTGTTTCTCACGTTCCCTTCTCTTATAAAATTTATGTTGGATATACGTGTGTGTGAAACAAAGTAAAAGTAATATATACTGTTTCAAGGTAAGAAATTAATTAACGACTAGCTATAATAAAGATTAAGACACAAAACATAAACAAAACTTTTAGGGTTAAAAAATGTATCGTTCAATTCCATTTATGTACCAACGAACTAATCATCGGTTAAGCCTGAGACTAATTTACGTAGTTTCTAGTTATCTCCTTTCCCACGTACTCAAGGAAATAGATTACGCTAGAGTTCTTCTTATAATAGCTCACGAAGGAGATTTGACCTCTATTTATAATGAGTATTTACTCATCACATACCAATTGTTAATGAGCCTTATTACTTATCCACCACATAATCAAATTATGATCATGCTATATATATAATTTTCTCAAGTTGGATCAAGCCATATATATTATATATACTTTTCAAAATCTAAAGCATAATTAAGTCCAAATTCCAAGATTTAATTTCAAGGAAAAATTTGAATTTGGAAAGAGAAACGAAGTATATGTGAATGCGTAATCCCTTATTAGTACCGAGTGCTTTTATAATACAGCATGGTAAACCTTCTATAAGGTATATATATATATATATATATATATATATATATATATATATATATATATAAAATTTTAAT
>MU771878.1:6671-20538 GCA_026770625.1 Nicotiana glauca | reverse complement strand
GAATGATTGTTCCAAGCTTTTTACCTTGTGTATCATCTCCTCCTGCTCGGGGTTTTTAGGAGGCTTTTCTTCTTCAGCTGATATATCAATAAGAGAAGTATAAGAGTATGGTTCATGAGGTTTGAAAGTAGGCTCAGGTGGATAATAGTGGTTTTCTTGAGTGTGGAACAAAGGTTCGCTTGAAGATTTGTGTAACATGGCAGGCGGAGGAGCCACGTACACAGGAGCAACTAATGGTAGAGGGCATGGGTTTTGCTTTGATGGTGGAGGTGGTGGTGTTTGGGAAGTGGTTGCGTAATATTGTTGGTAGGTTGGTTAAGCCGGAGAAGAATTCACTGTGAGAGGATCTTGTGATTGAGTGAGTGGCGGAATATAGGCAGGATTGGCAAGATAAGTTGGCAGGGGATGTCCTTTTTCCCAGGCCTGGTACATTTCGGCCATCTGTTGTTTTAATTTGTACATCTCTTCTTTCATAGCATTGACATCTACCACTTCTTCTCCCTAGCCGGGTTGACAACAGTTGCTTCTATCTCTTGGCTAACCATTTTTTACATGTCCTTGGAGCGGGTGTTATATGTGTGAGTTGACAGAATGCCAGTCAGCTAAACCACCTATCTGGACTTATCAACAACAACATCATTATTAGTGGTTAGGGCATTAATAGACGAAGAACTGCACATTTGGAGCATGGATGCACCTTGGCAATTATCGGTTTCTTATAAGCATTTGCTCGGCCGCGTGCGTCATCCCGGTTAATTTATTCTCAATTGTGGCTTCTTTCTTTTATTCTTGCCTTTTTCTTTGCTTTGCCATTTCCTTTTGTTGTGGCTTTTCTCTCATTTTTTTTTATTTTTTTTGTTTTTTTATTTATTTATTTTCATATGGCTATAGTCGGGTCTTATGAAAATTGCCTATGTACCGTGTCCATGTCTTAACCAAATAAATGCAAAATAAAAATTACAATTTTCTCTTGGAATTTTCAATTTTATTAATAGTAAACATTTCAAATACAAAAACTGACACATGAAGAGAACTAACAGACTCTAAATGATAAAACGAGCTACAAACTCCATCAACAACTATTCTATTGTAGACTGACTTGAATTGAAATACAGACTCAAATAACTGACATACTCTAGTAAAAATACAGATTTTAATGATGTTTACGAATACATTAAAGCTCCTAGTGCCCGCGGGACATCGTTCGGTCTTGCCGCAGGCCTATGTGTAAGTTCCCCTTGAAGTCTGTCCAGGTCACTCATTATTTGTTTCACAAATATCATTACTAAGGAAAAAAAGGTACTCTGAGCCATATTCTCGCACATTTGGCATTTTTTGGTGATGTGGTGAGCAATAGCTAGGATTCTTTCTCTGATTATGCCTTTTTCCTGATGTAATCACCCTACCTGATCGGCCCTGGCCTCCAGAGTCTGCTGATTTCTCTCCTGAAGTTGTTGTAGATCCATTTCTAATTGTGCTAAAGCTGTATAATAGTGTTCCCTTTCAACCTTGAACTCTTTTGCTTGTTTGCTCATTTTGTTTTCTACGATAATGACCCTTTTACTCAATCTGGCGACCTCATTGTCATGTTCCTCTTTCAGCTGTTGAATCATGCGAGCTCGTTCCTCTGCGTTTTTAGTCAACTGTCTTCAAACCCCAGCTAGTTCATTTTCTGCTCTGTTGAGGTCAAAACTATAATCATTTACTTTTTGCCTTAAATTGTCTATAAGCTTTGCATCTTTGGCATTCCTAACAGGGTTTTCTGCCGCTATCTTCATTTTCTAGATTTGGGCTCCCAAGGCTTCATTTTCTTTGGCCAATTCCTTTTTCTCGCCCTCATCAGCCGCAGCATGCACACTATTTTCAAACTTAAGATTTTGGACTTGTTTTTCCAGCTTGCTTATTTTTGCCCTGTACTCGTTCCGTTTGGCTAGCCAAGCCCACTGTTCTCTTGATGATTCAGCAAACTCCTGGATATGAGGTCTTTTAGTTGGCCTTTCATGCTCACATTCTCTCCTATACCAAGTAGAGTACTCGGGCAATACTTCGCCTTTGGCCTGATCCTTTACGCAAGTGTCTGACTTCAAGTATTGACATTCATTCCAAATCTGGCGGACTTTTGCTTCAGGGAATCATCCTTCAGGACTAATCTCAACTACCTGAGTACTAATATCACCGTCCTTCGGCACTATCTGGCATCTTCCAAGCTGCCTCAAAACCCGATATGGAGTATAGGGTTGAATGCTTTTGAGACCCATCAAGAGGATATGCGGCCTTGCTACTGGCATGTATATGATTTCATTAACAGGTAGCCATCCAAGCGTCCATTCTATTTGACTAGCAGTAAGGGACCGAAAGTATGTTGTCCAACCCGTGAATCCTTCTAGCAAATTGACCCCTTTAATCCTCGTGTAGAACTCTTCTATGCCTGTTTTTTCTGGAGACCCATAGCTCAAAAATTGAGGGCGATGACACAAGTGCTCGGTCATCCACATTTGCAGCAGTAGATTGCATCCCTCAAAGAAATCTTTCCCGGCTTTGCAGGATGTAAGAGCGCGGAAGATATCGGCTAATATCATAGGTGCAAGAGTGCTTTTGTCTTGAATCATTAGAGTACTGACGACCCCGGCTATTTTTATGTCAATGTTTCCATCTTTCCTTAGAAATATCACCAGCCCCAGAAAAACCACCATGAAAGCAACACACCTATGCTCCTCCCATTTTTGGCGGTTTCCATTAATACATATCTTGATTTTCGAGTTATTGAACCCCCCGATGTGGCCATATCTATAGTATATGAAGTGTCGGGTGCAAAAGCCATTTGCCAGATCTGTGTTGTGAACTGTCCTACATATCTTCAGAGAGTCTAAATATCTGTGCACAGTTACAATTCTCGGGGCCACTAAATATTTGTCTTTTAAAGGAACCTAATCTTTCCCAATGTACCCTGCCATTTATTCTAATGTTGGAGTAAGCTCGAAGTCTGAGAAATGGAACACATTGTGTGCCGGGTCCCAACACGTCACTAATGCTCTGATAATATCTCCCCGAGGCACAATCTCTAGCAAACCTGTAAGCCCTTTCAAATATTTCTTAACTTCATCTTGCCCTTCGCTTACTAAATCATTCCACCACAGACGTAACTCCAAATGGATCTTATTCATGATTGAGAAAGGTTCATTTTGAGTCGTGCTCATCCTGCACATTTATTAAAATGATTTAATCACTTATTTATGACCTAAAAAAGAAAAAAAACTATATATATTTTTTCAATTCTAATTTCCAAAAATAAAGCCCAGTTTTACCGATACGGCCTTTCAACATTTCGAGGAGAAGATTTTAAGGCTGTGTCCGCTAACTATTGGAAAATGACTCAGAGTGGCTGTTCTTGCAAAAACAGCCTTCCGGCGTCCTTTTGGGAACATTTGGCTTATTTTTAAACCAGAATGGCGTCACCCGAATTATTATATAAAAATTAAAATTTTGGTATTTTTGGCTATTTTTGCAAAAGGGGTGGTTGGACCCGACGAGGGTTGCCTGCGTATCTCATAACCGATGAGAATCAAACCAGCGTAGTTCGGCCAAATTAACAAACTATTTTAAAACAAGACTCTTTTTTTTCATTTTTATTTTTTGCATTTCATAAGCAAATAACAAAACTACTTTCAAAACCAAGACTCTTTTTCATTTTTATTTTTTGCATTTCCTAAACAAATATAATAAATTAAAAAAAAACTTTTAAAAAAAAAGAGACTCGTTTTTCATTTTCATTTTTCATGGCAATACAAACTATTTTCCTTTTCTATTTTTGAAAACAAGAGAAAATAACGACTCTTTTTTTTTTCCTTTTTCATTTTTAACAAACAATAAAACAACCTATTTTTCCCAAACTAAATTAAAGACTCTTTTTTCTTTTTCTTTTTCTGCGAACAATTTCCAAAAATAAAGACACTTTTTCTATTTTTTTGCTTTTAGTAAAACAAACTATTAAAAATAAAACATTTTCATTTTTTCATTTTTTTGAAATTTCGGCAGAGTTTCGACAGCATTTGGGCATCGATTTTTCTAAAACTAAACAAATAATTATTTACACTGCTATTTATCTTTTTTTTTCTCTATTTCACAAAATTTTCGATGTTCAAAAGCCAATCAGCATGCGGGTCCGAGACAAATAAATGCAACACGTAAACTGCATTATGATAGTCATTTCATATCCGGTTACCTATCCTAGACGGACCCAACCCCTGTGTTGAGTCCCCTAAGTCAAAATGCATGTGATGCAGATAAGCGTTCCTACTAGGGATCCGGCATGAGGCTGAGTTATTCTAGGTTCAAAACCTGGGTATGAGTTCTAGATTGTGTACCCGAGCGGACGACTCGAGTCGAGGAGGGGGCTACGTACCGGGGACCCGCAGGATCGTTNTACAGTTCAAATAATATCGAAGCGGTAAAGCATTTAACACATTTAGCAGAAAACATGTAGGAAAATCAGATAAAGCCAAATACAACAATTATTCTAAGCTCGAATTCTTAAACCCTGAACCAAAATTCTGGGTTTGAATCCCCAGCAGAGTCACCAGAGCTGTCACACCTCCTTTTTCGCTTACACCGGCAAGGGCGTAAAGAAGTTTTTCCAATTAAAAGACAATCGGAACGGGATTTATTATTACAAATCAAAGTCGCCACTTGGGAGATTAATGGTGTCCCAAGTCACCGGTTGAATCCCGAACTGAGGAAATTATGACACTGTTAACAATCCGCGAACCAAAAATCTGAGTAAGGAATTATGTTAACCTGGGAGAAGGTGTTAGGCATTCCCGGATTCCGTGGTTCTAGCACGGTCGCTCAACTATTATATTTGCTTTTATCTGATTTCAAAATATGTTCTAACTTATGTATCTTTTATTAGTAACCCGCTTTTATTTTTATTTTAAGAAGAATTACAACGGTTCGGGAGAGAGTTCAGAGGTTTATCAAGGGTCTTATTCCGCCCATCCGGTCCAGCATGGCTTGAGAGTTAGAGATGGATATTCCTTACCAGCAGGTAGTAAGCATTGCTAGGCGGATTAAGGGTATGCTTACCAGAGAGCGAGGGGAGAGGGAGGCCAAGAGGTCTCAAGAGTCGGGTCACTACTCTGGTGCCCGCACTTCATCAGCAGGTCGTTATGGTAGGGGTTATTTTGGTCGCGCTGTTCATTCAGCCTTGCCAGCAACCAGTAGTACTCCAGCTCCACCAGCACCTCAGGAGCCTTATTATGCGCCTCTAGTTTCTAGTATGCCTCCTGCACGGGGTACCTCCAGAGGTCAGTCCAGCGGACCTAGCTCCAGTCAGTCACAGCCACCACGTCCTCCTAGAGCTTACTTCGAGTGTGGCGATACACGTCACATGGTTAGGGACTTCCCCAGACTTGGTAGGGGTGCATCTTCACAGACTGCTCAGCCACAGAGTGCTTCTCAGAGTTCTCAGGCTATGGTTCCAGCTCCCACTGCTACCCCACCTGCCCAGCCAGCCAGAGGTGGAGGCCGGGGAGATAGAGGTCGCCCTCATGAGAGGGGTCGGGCCAGATATTATTGTATTCCTGTTTGCACCGAGGTGGTTGCCTCCGATTCTGTCATCACAGGTATTATTCTAGTTTGTCACAGAGAGGCATCGGTTCTATTCGATCTCGGCTCTACTTATTCATATGTGTTCTCTCATTTTGCTTCGTATTTGGGTGTGCCTCGTGATTCTTTGAGTGCCCCCGTTTATGTTTCTACTCCTGTGGGAGATTCTCTTGTTGTGGACCGTGTGTACCAATCGTGTTTGGTTACAATTTGTGGTATTGAGATCAGGGCTGATCTATTATTACTCGATATGGTTGACTTTGATATTATTTTGGGCATGGATTGGTTGTCGCGCCATCATTCTATTCTTGATTGTCACGCCAAGACCGTGACGCTGGCAATGCCAGGTATTCCATGTATTGAGTAGAGTGGTACCTTAGATCATACTCCCAGCAGGGTTATTTATTTCCTTAAAGCTCAACGTATGGTTGAGAAGGGGTGTGCTGCGTATTTAGCTTATGTGAGAGATGTCAATGTTGACACCCCTTCTGTTGATTCAGTCCCAGTAGTACGGGATTTCCCCAATGTGTTTCCAGCTGATCTTCCGGGCATGCCGCCCGATAGAGATATTGATTTTGGCATCGATATATTGTCGGGCACTCAGCCCATTTCCATTCCCCCATATCACATGGCTCCTCCTGAGTTGAAGGAGTTGAAGGACTAGTTACAAGAATTGTTGGGTAAGGGTTTTATTCGACCCAATGTTTCACCATGGGGTGCTCCTGTCTTGTTTATGAAGAAGAAGGAAGGTTCTATGCATATGTGCATTGATTATCGCCAGTTGAACAAAGTTATAGTGAAGAACCGATATCCTTTACCTCATATTGATGATCTGTTCGATCAGTTTCAGGGCGCACAGGTGTTTTCCAAGATTGACTTGTGCTCAGGTTACCATCAATTGAAGATTCAGGAGCCAGATATCCCAAAGACTGCCTTCAGGACTCGGTATGACCATTACGAGTTCCTTGTTATGTCTTTTTGGCTGACTAATGCCCCTGCAGCTTTATGCATTTGATGCACAGCGTATTCAGGCCATATATTGATTCATTCGTTATTGTTTTTATTGATGATATTCTGGTATATTCCCGGAGTCGGGAAGATCATGAGCAGCACCTGGGGGTAGTGCTTCAGACTTTGAGGGAGAAGAGGTTATATGCAAAGTTATCCAAATGTGAGTTCTGGCTGAGTTTTGTGGCATTCCTAGGCCACGTGGTGTCGAGTGAGGACATTCGAGTGGATCCGAGGAAGGTGGAGGCCATGCAGATTTGGACCAGGCCCTCCTCCGCTACTGAGATTCGCAGTTTCCTTGGCTTGGCGAGGTATTACCGCCACTTTGTGGAGGGGTTTTCATCGATTGCGGCCCCTATGACTAGATTGACTCAGAAGGGTGCCCCATTTCAGTGGACAGAGGAGTGTGAGGCGAGCTTCCAAAAGCCCAAGACAGCTTTGACTTCAGCCCCAATCTTGATGTTGCCTACCAGTTCGAGGTCCTATACAGTTTATTGTGATGCCTCACGGGTTGGACTTGGAGCTGTATTAATGCAGGACGGTAGGGTGATTGCCTACGCGTCCAGGCAGTTGAAGGTGCATGAAAAGAACTACCATGTCCACCATCTTGAGTTAGCTGCCATTGTTCACGCCTTGAAAATCTGGCATCATTATTTGTACGGGGTGCCTTGTGAGATCTACACTGACCATCGGAGTTTGCAGCACTTTCTTAAGCTGAAGGACCTAAATATGCGTCAGAGGAGACGGTATGAGTTGTTAAAGGATTATGATATTACCATTCTTTATCACCCGGGCAAGGCCAATGTGGTTGCCGATGCCTTGAATCGCCGGGTGGAGAGTTTAGGGAGTTTGGCATATCTACCAGCCTAAGAGAGACCTATGGCGATGGATGTTCAGGCTTTAGCCAGGCAGTTTGTGAGATTGGACCTTTCAGAGCCCAGTCGGGTTCTAGCCTGTGTGGTTTCTCGGTCTTCCCTATTTGATCACATCAGGGAGCGGTAGTTTGATGACCCTCATTTGCCTGTCCTTCAGGACAGAGTTCGACGTGGTGATGTCAGAGATGTTACCATCGGGGATGATGGAGTGTTGAGGATGCAGGGCCGGATTTGTGTGCCCAATGTCAATGATCTTCTAGAGTTGATTCTAGCAGAGGCCCATAGCTCGCGGTATTCCATCCATTCGGGTGCCCCGAAGATGTATCAGGATTTGAGGCAGCACTACGGGTGGAGGCGGATGAAAAAGGATATAGTTGACTACGTGTCTAGATGCCTCAATTGCCAGCAGGTGAAGTATGAGCACTAGCGTGCGGGTGGGTTTCTACAGCAGATTGAGATTTCAAAGTGGAAATGGGAGCGTATCACCATGGACTTCGTATCTGGACTTCCACGGACCGTGAGGAAGTTTGATTCTATTTGGGTCATTATGGATTGACTGACCAAGTCCGCTCATTTTATACCTGTGTGTACCACTTATTCATCGGAGCGGTTGGTGGAGATCTATATCAGGGAGATCGTCTGGTTATATGGTATTCCAGTTTCTATCATCTCAGACAGAGGCACTCAGTTTACATCGTAGTTCTGGAGAGCCGTGCAGTAGGAGTTAGGCACTCAAGTAGAGTTGAGCACGGCATTCCACCCCTAGACGGACGGACAGTCCGAGCGCACTATTTAGATCCGTGCGTGCATGATTGAGTTTGGAGGGTCATGGGACCATTTCCTGCCACTGGCAAAGTTTGCTTATAACAACAGCTATCAGTCCAGCATTCAGATGGCGCCGTATGAGGCCTTATATGGTAGGAGGTGCAGATCTCCGGTGGGTTGGTTCGAGCCGGGTGAGGCCAGGCTATTGGGCACAGAGATGGTTCAGGATGCGATGGAAATGGTTAAAGTGATTCAGGACAGACTCCGTGCAGCCCAGTCCAGACAGAAGTGTTATGCGGACAAGAAGGTTCGTGATGTGTCATATATGGTTGGCAAGCAGGTTCTGCTTTGGGTCTCGCCTATGAAGGGCGTCATAAGGTTTGGAAAGAAAGGGAAGCTGAGTCTGAGATTTATTGGGCCTTTTAAGATCTTGAGGCGAGTTGGGGAGGTTGCTTCTGAGCTTGCCATACCTCCCAGCCTAGCCGGAGTTCATCCGATATTTCATGTTTAGATGCTCCAGAGATATCACGGTGATCCGTCGCATGTGTTGGATTTCAGTTCAGTCCAGTTGGACAAGGATCTATCCTATGTTGAGGAGCCAGTGGCCATTTTGGAAAGGCAGATTAGAAAGTTGAGGTCAAAGAACATCGCTTCAGTGAAGCTCCAGTGGCGGGGTCAGCCGGCTGAGGAGGCGACTTGGGAGACCGAGCAGGATATGCGCAGCCAGTACCCTCATCTTTTTGCTACTTCAGGTATGTTCTCTATGCTCGTTCGAGGACGAACGAATGTTTAAGTGTAGGAGGATGTCACGACCCGGCCGGTTGTTTTTGTAATTTACGCCCCGATCCCCCATTAACTGCTTTCCCTAAGTCCATTTCTGCTATTTTGGTTTGTCGGGACATTCGGTATTAGGATTCGGAGTGTTTTGGGACACTTAGTCCCTAAATAAAAGCTTAAGAGTTGGAAAATGGTCCGTAGTCAGAACAGTGTGAAGACAACCTCGGAATGGAAATCCGATGATTCTGTTAGCTTCGTTATATTATTTCGGGATTGGGAGCGTGTTCGGAATGTAATTTGGAGGTTCGTAGCTCATTCAGGCTTGAAATGCCGAAGTTTGAATTTTTGAAGTTTCCAGTCCGATAGTGAGTTTTTGATCCGAGGGTCGGATTTTAATTCCGGAAGTTGTTGTAGCCCCGTCATGTCATTTGGGATGTGTGTGCAAAATTTCAGGTCATTCGGATGAGGTTTGGTTAGGTTTTTGATCGAAAGCGTATTTTGGATGAATTTGAAGTTCTTAGGCTTGAATCCTTGATTTAATCGGGTTTCCGGTGTTGTTTGAGATGTTTTGAGGATTGGTACAAGTTTGAATAAGGTATTAGGTGGTATTGGTGCTTTTAGTTGAGGTCCTGGGGGCCTCGGGATGATTTCGGATGGCTAACGGGGTAAATTTCTAAGTTTGGTTGCAGCTGATATTAATCTTTCTGGTATTTCTGCTTCTGCGGCATTGGAAGCGCAGAAGCGGCACCGCATAAGCGGCTTCATCACCGCATAAGCGGAATTGGCCCCACCTCAGGAGAACCGCAGAAGCGGTCCCCTTTCCGCATAAGCGGAACCGCAAATGCGGATACTGGTTTGCAGAAGCTGACTTTGGTCTCATTAGTTGAACCGCAAAAGCGGTTAGTTCTTCCGCAAAAGCGGGACCGTAGGAGCGGTCCCTGGGCCGCAAAAGCGGAAACCACTGTTCTGAAAAGGGGAAAATCCAAGGGTTTATTTCAAAGTTGGAAAAATCAATTGAGAGCTCAGGAGAAGGCGATTTTGAGTGGGTTTTGAAGAGAAGATCATTGGGTAATGTTGCTTTGATCCTTTCTAGTTATATTTCATCAATTCCTAGTTAAATCAACCATTAGAATTCAAATTCAAGGTAAAAAATTGGGAAAATGGGTGAAACTTCTTAGACTTAATTATGTGATTTTGAGTGGGCATTTGACCTCCGATTTGGGAGATTTTTATATGGGTAGACTCGTGAGAGTACGAGGGTTCTAAAAATGTGAAAATTATTCAATTCTGAGATGTTGGTTGGAGGGGCATTTTGGTCATTTTACCTATTTTCGCGCCCTAGATTTAATTTTAATAGTGGAATCAGTTGTTTACAATATTATTTACGATATGTAATTGTATTGAATAGATTTGGGCCATTGGAGTCGGATACTCGTGGCAAAGGCATCGTTCCTTAGTTGTACATGAGGTGACGAGCGCGTACTTAAGCTATTTGTTGAAACCCGAGTTTTTACTTAAAGTACTTGAACTGGATTTCCGTCCTATTTGCTTTATCCTACTTGCTATTATAGTCTGTGCTAGTATAGAAGAGCATGTTTAATTAACCCAAATTGCATATTTGCTTAAATTGCCTTAATTGTAATTACATGAAGCATGTTAGGACAGAATTATTTGTTGCCTTGTATTGTTGTACTTCAATTTCTGAATATTTCTCTGATTTTTGGTTGCGCATTCACATTGGAACTACGGATGTGGGATTCCGGGAGCTCCCCCCCTTGTTTGTTTACTTTGGGACTACGAGTTCGATTCCCGGGAAATCCCCCTGCACTTTTATTTTGGGACTACGGGACGATATCCCGGGAGATCCCCCTGCACTTCTATTTTGGGACTACGGGACGGTATCCCAGGAGATCCCCCAGCACTTTTATTTTGGGACTACGGGACGGTATCCCAGGAGATCCCCTGCACACTGGTGATTGGACTACGAGACGGTATCTCGAGAGATCCTTTGACATTGATATGAGAGTTGGACGACGGGATGATATCCCGAGAGATCCATTGGACAGTTGAGGAAAGGGCTACAGGACGGTATCCTGGGAGACCCTCATTGGCATTCTTGTTGCAATTTAACTGTGTTTACTCTGCGTTTCTGTTCTGTCTTTGTAGTATTATTATTTCATTGAGCTTTCTTATTACACTGTTGCATTCATTAGTTTCGTCGGATTTCTACACTATTAATATTTTTGCTGCTATATTATTTTTGCCTCAGTAGGGCCCTGACCTTTCCTCGTCACTACCCAACCGAGGTTAGGCTTGGCACTTACTGAGTACCGATGTGGTGTACTCACACCTCTTCTGCGCATGTTTTTCATGTGCAAATCCAGGTACCTCTACGCAGGCGCATTATCAGTAGCTGCAGGGAGCATTTCGGAGACTTGAGGTATATCTGCCGCGTCCGCAGACCGGAGAGTCTCCCTCTCACTCTACCATTTAGTTAGCTAGATGCTATTCTGTTCTTCCTTGTTATAGACTTTCCGGATGATTAGAGCAGTGTTATGTATTATTCTTAGCCTGTGTTGCCCGTGGGTTTCTGGGTCTTTGGGATGGTTTCAGAATTTAAAGTATTAAAGTGTATGTGCCAGGCGGCAACTGTATACATTACTCGTGTTATTTAGCTTTTGATTACAAATTTCGCAAATGTCGTTACTTCTACAATGTGTTAGGATTACCTGGTCGTGAAGACTAGGTGTCGTCATGACGTGTTCATTATTGGTGAACTAGGGTCGTGACAGTATCCCTAGAAGTACTTGTAGAGCTGATATCTTTAGACTTTATGGACAATATCAAACATACTTACGTTATTTGTTTAGCCACCTGTGACGACCCGACCCGTCGTCTCATGTTTTACTGCTCCGTTTCCCCCTTATTGTATTACTTCATGTTTCAATATCAGTATTAGAGTCGATCGGGTGTAATTGAATTGGTTTTGGTTGGAAATAAGGCACATAGCCTCTTAGAAGGAAGCTTTTTAGAAAGTCAATCGGAAGTTGACTATGTGGTTAGAGAGCTCGGATGTGAACTCTAATGGTTCGGTTAGCTTCGGGGGATGATTTGTGACTTAGGAGTGCGATCAGTATAGAATTTGGAGGCTCGATGTAGAATTAGACTTGAATTGGCGAAGGTTGAATTTTGGCGAATTCCGGTTGATAGGTGAGATTTTGATCCGAGGGTCAGAATGGAATTTCGAGAGTTGCAGTAGCTTTGTTAGTTGATTTTGGATATGTTTACAAATTTTCAGGTCATTCGGACGCCGTTTGGTTGGGTTTTTGATCGAATGTGAGTTTCGGAAGTTTTAGTTAATCTTAGGCTTGAATCCGTCGTGATTTTGTGATTTTTGTGTTAATGGACGTGTTTTGATGATTAGAACAAGTTCGTATGATGTTTTGGAGTAGGTTGGTGTTTTTGGTTGGGGTCTCGGGGGCCTCGGGATGATTTCGGGGGTTCAAGCGGACCATTTTTGGTTGGTATTGAGATCAGTTTTTCTGCTATAAGTGTTGCAAACTGTTGTTCATCGCGTTTTCGTTGTGATGGATGCGAACGCGTAGAGTAATTTTGGGAACCTAGGAGTTATGCCTTCACGTTCGCGAGGGAGATGATGCGAACGCGTAGTTATGGAGTCTGGTGATTCGCGTTCGCATTAAGTTATCCGCGTTCGCGAAGGAGAAATTGGGATCAGTGGAATTTTACTATACGTGTTCGCGTTAGAGGAGGACGCGTTCGCGTGGAGTCAGGCCATTGGGCATCGCGTCCGCGTGGAATATGTCGCGTTCGCGTAGTGGAAGGAAGCAGTGTAACGCGTTCGTGTCACGACCCCATTTCCCAAACCCGGTCGTGATGGCGCCTCCCGCGAAGACAAGGCCAGCCAGACCATCTCAGAACACCACTTAAAGCAGTTATATAACAGTTCGAATATAAATTAACCAATATAAATACAAACCAATACAGCCCGACCGGTGTGTCACAAGTCACGAGCATCTAATGAGTAGGGACACTACTATTGAGCCAACAAAGTATATATATACATGATAAAACTGGAATTCAAAGATGGAATACGGTGCCGCGAACGTTGGCGGTCACCTTGCTCAACTACCATAATATGGCCTTCGGTCCTGCAAATAACCCGTTACCGGGTGAACATACCTGCAACTGCACGCAAGGTGCAGGGAGTAAAGTGAGTACTTCCAACTCAGTGGTAATAAGAGAGAATAATATCTGAGCGATAAGAAAACACGTATGGGCACAACAAAATGCTATAAAGACAGTACAACCCCTTAAGAAAAACCATAATACTGTGAAAAATCCTTTAGAAAATCTCAAGATCAGTTAAAAATCTCTTTTACAAAATATCCCTTTTTCTTTTTCAACAGCCCAGCATATGAATGCTATATCAGTTAGAGCAAGTCGGCTCATAAATCGGCCCCTTGGGCGCAACACTCCTCAACATATAACACCAGGGTATCTGGTCAACAAGACAAGTAACAGTATGTATGCCAATGATATATTAGTGTCAAATGTCATGCCACGTGGTACATACAAGAGTGGATGCATGAATGCAATGCAATGCATATGACCGCTACGGCGCGTAGCCCGATCCATGGGTACCTGTGCTCACCGGTGGTATGTACAGACTCCGGAGGGGCTCCTATAGCCCAAGCGCAATAATACTGCGACGTGCAGTCCGATCCACATAACATATCACTGCGGCGTGTAGTCCGATCCATATAATATACTACTACGGGGTGCAGTCCGATCCATGCAATATACTACTGCGGCGTGAT